>JAHHFK020003339.1:0-59601 GCA_024533555.2 Aedes koreicus
ATCCAGCAGCATCGGCTGTTACGTTGTACAGCCCAGGAAGTAAAATCCTGTAAAAAGTCGCCTTCCTCGGTACTAAAGGTGATATGCTGAATGTTGTTCACCTGGACCGTTGCATGGGCGATTGGATGTCCTATTGTGCTCTTTATCGTGCCGTAGATACCGTGCTGAGCCTGTTCCACGTATCGCAACAGTGCTTCACGATTCTGCATCCAGAAACTGGGTAGTTCTTCTTCGGGCTTGGGGAACTTGTCGCAACCGACTTCGAGCGTCAGTTCGTAGGCACCGCCGACAATATAGGACCAATCTTGCATTCCACCGGTAACGGAGTACCAGGCCGCGCCGTTGGTGATTCCGTCGGTGAAGCTTTCCCTTATGTAGGTGGGACACGGTTTTCCGAGGTGCATCGTTGTGTGGGCCTGAAAATGGTTAAACGCATATAAGGTGATTAACATTCAACTTGTAGGTACGTATTTTTTTTGCATTTTGAATTAGTTTTTTTTATTATGAGACCGTAGTACTGAGGTGACACCTATAATATTTACACATCTCAGCGCCAATATTTGATTAGGGTGAATATGCTTTTGTAAACAAACACTTTGTCTGCTAATTTATCGAATACAATTCCTTCAAATTAAACATAGCAGCGGATAGAGATAAAACTCCCCTTTCCTTTGTGACCTTTTGTTCAAGAGAAAATGACAACGTGAAAGCCATTGTTTACAAAAGCAGATACGCCCTAATCTAATGTTGGCGCTGAGCTTGTAATAAAATGTTTACTAATGTATTACGCCATCACTATAACAAATCCACGAGGTATGAAAACAATCCAAAAAAAATATTCTCTCTGGCCTGACAACATAATGTCAATCTTTTGTTCTATCTACAGTTAAATTGCTGTGGTCGCTTTTGCGCCATTAAGAAATTGGGCCAGAATAAGAGGGAAACGGCAGTGTTGCCAAATCCAGATGAAGACTGGACTCGAAAAAAATGAGAGACACAAAAATGGACGCCGAAAATTCATTTTTAGTCAGATTTTCATCAAACCTTCAGGGAATAAACTAAATCATTAAGGTTAAGTTTCTACTTCATTGGTATATTGGATCTCCTCTCAGTGCTCTTCATGACCGAGTGCCTGCACTTTGCCCATGACACCACTTATAAGGTTTTGGGCAATAGTGGGGCCGACTTTTTTTGATACTTTTACTAACTGTTTCTAAAGAAATTTGGACTGCAAATTGTGGAAACTGTTTCTTCAAGATAGGGATCTCGAATACTTTAGGTGTTTTACGATGTTTGGCCTTCATGATGGCCCAAAACCTCTCAATCGGACGAAATTCCGGCGAGGTCAGTGGGTTGGCGTTTTATGGTACAAAAACAACATTGTTATCTCTGTACCAGTTTAACACCAGCCGCGAGTAGTGGCAGGATAGCGTTTCGCCTCCATGAGATCGCAGGATGGGCAGCAGGCGCTTCTGGAGGCACTCGTCTCGGAATAGTACCCGTCGTGATGTATGGCTAGCTCATCTCTTCACACCTACAGATACCCTGCCAAACCAAGAACTTTTTGACGAATTCATCCACCTTCTTCTTCCTTACCTCTTAAGGAACGGCCATCCGTGATGTGGTAACGTGAATCTCCTGCTCCGGCAATTGCTTTGCGTCCGCCTCTGTGTAAGTTTCGTCGTCCGTCACGACACATCTTCGTTTTCGTCAGTCACTCTCAGTACAGCTTCCTGGCGCGGATTTTGGCTACCGTGTGTTGTTCGTCGTTCCGGTTTGGTGCCTTCCTAACCTTGTAGACGTGGAGACTGGCAGGTTCGGTTGACGCTTCAACAGATTCAACCCCTTGCCTTCACCGGATCAACGTCTTCGATTTTATACCACTGCCTGGCCGCCGTTGGGTCCTCTGGGTCTTCTTGAATGACACCATCGAAGGATCGAATCTCAGGCGTTTTCCGATCCGATGTGCCACGACTGCACACATAATTTTTTGGCGGATCTGCTCTTTTTTCGATACCATCTCGATAACCACTTGACAGATTATGATGAAATTTTGCCAACGTAAGCTAGTTTCAGTCCAAATTTCATCAGTTTTTACCCACCTGCTGAAAAGCTACAAGCTAATCATTCGACAAAGATTTTTTCATTAAGGCCTAACTGACAAACGTATGCAATGGCTTCTTCCTTGAATTTGACGACCCTGGAAATTTGCCTCATTTATCTACCACAGCCATTTCGAAGAACAAGAGTCCTTCTATTCGATAGAATTGGGAGTTTACATGGGCAGATTTTTTGTTACGAGAAATTTCCAATCGAGGAAACCTTCAGTCAACGGAATTAGGTTTAGCATTTTTTGGCAATTCAGCAGGCCCTTTATTCCATAGTACATCTCCCATCCTGGAACTTCTTGCTCAAGCGGAGCTCATCCGTTTGATTGTGGATGGCACGAGGCAGTCCTGCTCGGCGCCTTCCGTTGTGCAGGAGATACTACGCATTGATAAGTTGTGTTTCGTTGTCTGCGACAAGAGAAGCCGGCATTCTCAGTCGAGCGAAGAATCTACGAGGCAGGGGCCGGATAGTCAAGAAGCAAATGAATTTGGGTCAGAGAGTACCAGCACATCGGTTCCAAAGTTAATGAATCACCCCAAAAAACATGACTCACAACGAACAACTCCTCAAATATTCTGTCGAAATAACACAGCGAATCAAAACAAAAACAAAGGTTCTACAACCGAAAAGCGCAAGAATATATTGCAAGGTGCAAGGTGCTAGGTGTAAAGAATGTGCACACCAAAAAGTAGTCGTCGGAAATGCCCTAATGCAGTCTTCTCCGTGTACGCTTTGCTAATCCGATCACTACTACATGAATATTAATGTATGTGTGCTATGATGAAGACGTCGTTTGGCAACCTTTATTCAGTAAAATGGCGTCGAATGAAGAACGCGTGCGCGAAGCAATTTTGCACAAAAGAGTGGAAAATCCAGATATGTCGCACGGTGATATTGCCAAGTCATTAAAAATCGCAAAATCGACGGTTACTAAAGTGCTAAAAAACTTTCAGCAGCGCTTAACTTTAAAGAGAAAGGTCGGTTCCGGAGGTAACCATGATTCTCGTTTCGTCGCGGAGAGGAAGAAAGTGATTAAAGAATTTAAGAAGAAACCGAATATCTCCGTTTGTTTTGCGCCAAGTCAGTCGAGGTTTCAAACCAGTTACCAAACTATAGCGTATAGAAAACCACTGGACTGCAACCAAAAACAGCTAACCATGGCATGAAGAAAGTCACAGTATGCTGAAGTCACGGAACATGGTTGATGGGTTGAAAACTTGCAATGCGCAGCCATCAAGAAGTTTGAATCAGGCGAGCGTGTAGATCAGACGTGCTACAGAATATTACCAGTGGCTAAGAAAGTTTGCCTTCTGATTGGGGATGTGAGACCCGCCATTGCACGCTACGACTTGGCCATCTATAAGGTGCCCATTACTAATCTTTAAGGATCGCCATTGTTTTTCTGGCTTCAGGCCATAATCACCAAGGAGGGCAGCGCTCTCGGGCAGTGAGCCTTAATAAACAAGGAGGAATTCTCTTCTCGGTTCGACAAAGGGCGGCCTTGCCGTCATCGACCGACTTCGTTTGAAGGAGGCGCCTGTAGTCTCGGAACATTCTAAATTCTAGCCCATCGTTAACCGCCATTATAGTGTCCGTCGTCACCGCTAGATCGCCAACTTTCTACCAGGACAAGTCAGCCATCGCTGGATTCACAACTACGCCGCGAGCGCTCGCCGGATTGCAGCAAAAATCAGCAATGTTCGTGCCGATAATCTCTAGTGTACACTATAGACAAATACACCAGGTGAAACAGAAAAGTTAATCGGTTGTTATTCAATTTGAATCTTTGAGTCCCTTTTTTATTCCGCGAAACCTCTCCGGTTGCCCAGTAGTGCACCGAACCTGTCTCGACTCCGAGTCTCGTGCTGTTGAGTATTGTCGGGTAGAACAAAAGTAACAAAGTGGAGTCCGAAATATTTTAACTACCGATACATGCAGAAAAGCGTCCAAAAGATCAACCAGGCTGAAGACTTGGCAGTTCACTAGCTTGGCGGAGATGTATTTTGTATTAGAACACAATTTGTACTAATGACGTTACATGCAGAGTTCAAGTAACCCCAGTTGCTCATTTTGCCTTGCGTTAACTATAGGAGCAGACCACTCCGAGTAATCGACCGGCGAAACAATCTGCAACCTCCTCAATCTGTCCACCTTCTAGTAGACCGTTTCGAATAATCAACTAGCCGCCTGGGACAGAACTTGATTTTACAGCTTGACTGACTTAACGGCTGCTTTGTTCCTAAACCCGAGGTTGGCACTGAATCCCCACGGAAATGTTGTCTTGAGAGTCGACAGGGACGCTGTAAAGGCAGGAACATTTCTGCAAAAGTTGTCTATCGGCATTGATCAGAGATCGAAGTTGTCTGAAATCAAATCTGAAATGCCGCAGCGGTTTCTCCATCGCTTGAATCACCCCACTTCGTGTTGTATCAACTGTATGGTAAAGTTACATGACCTTTATACCGACCTGTCAGATCCTATCAATACGATCAACAGCTATATCGGAATCGCGAAAATGGAATCATTCTACAATTCATAGTTTAAGGACAGACAGATAGAGGTTGTCTTTGGAGATTGTCAGGCACCTGAGTTCACTGTCTCGATGAAGATACTCCATGATAGCCTTTTGTGACCGGCTCCTTTTAGAGCCGGTGGTCACAGGAGGTCTTCGAATCCTCAAAGATCTGCGAGCTGCTGTTGGTTGTTGTGGCTGTTGAGTGGGAATTTGTTGTTGAAGACTGACCTGTGGTGGCAGGTCTACATCTAGTTCGGGACGAAGGTGAAGCAGATTCTCCTGCTCGGGTATCGGACCAGTCCAACAATATACCCAACGGCGTTTCCGATTTCTTTTGAGATTCGAACACAGGCGGTCGATTTTCGGACTGATGACGGGCTCTCAGATGATTGCAGTGGGACCTTATCAGCGTTTGCTTCTCAGCCAACCATCCATTATGCATGACCTTGCCAATACGCTCGAGCACCAGTGCCACTTGTTGTTTCGGAAAACTTTGGCCCAGGCGAGGTCTCGACGAGAGTAGCATCTCGGTTTCGCACCATGTTTCAGGTTAAACTGTTTTTCTTGCTTGGAGTTTTCGACCTCGTGTGTTGGAGTTAGTGGTCGAAGCAGCTCTAATGCGTGTAAATTGGTCTGTCAAGCAAAAGTTCGGCGGGAGGCTTTCTTTCGTATGCGCTACGTTCTCTTAAAAGTGTCGACAAACATTTCAGCAAGGACATTTGACTGTGCATGATAGGGAGCAGTTGGACTCACGGTAGGCCTCGAACATTTTGCTTGTAAATTTGGCCCCGTTGTCAGTTAGTCAGGGTCTCTGGGGACCCGAACCTGGTCTTTTGTTTGAACCACTTCCGGCCACTTGGTGAAAGCGTCCACTAGGATCAGGTAGTACCACGCATCCATAGGACCGGCCTAGTCGAGATGGAGTCGCTGCCAGGGCTTTTCCGGGGTTGGCCAGGACTCGAGGTTGGTTTTACGGTCCGCCTTCGCTACACTTGGACATTCGTTGCACGGCTGTACCAGCTTTTCTATGTGTTTGTCGAGATGCGGCCAGTAGACGTACTCACGAGCAAGGGACCGCATGACGCGGTAAAACTCGATTCATTCTCAAAAAAACAAACAATGACAACTGTAACAACACCAAACACTTCATCATTTATCAATAGTGATGAAGTAACTCGACATGCACTAGACAAAGGACACGGGATTTATGTCCCGAACAGTAGAAAAAGAAAAGAAAAAGGGACCGCATTCGTTCGATACAAATACTAGGATTGCCTTGGTGTAGCTGCACGAGTATCTTCTTCCGAAAACAAATGGCACCCAGACGTTCGCCGTACATCCAGCAGCTAGCGGTGATTGAGAGGAACTCGCGACGCTGGAAAAAATCCTGAATTTGCGGATCTGTGATGCCCGTTTTCTTTGAAGGTCACATTGTTTCGACGTACTGGATCAAAGATGCAGAATTTCGTCCTTGTGTGCCTTGGCTTGCACGATCTTGAACGAAACTGGTAGGGCCTCCAGAGACTTATTCATGATGCTTCGAATTGTGCTCTTGAACGAAACTTGTAGGGCCTCCAGAGACTTATTCATGATGCTTCGAATTGTGCTCTTGAACTTGATGTTTGCAATGATAAAATCCTCTGCCGGACGAACATGTGTTTGTTCATGGTAAGCATTGGTTCGCGAATATGTCTTCGGCCAAAGGTAGTGTGTATTGATTCAGCTCCAGCATACTGTTGAGCCCGGTGGGGAAATCAGCAAAAATCCGGACTGTGCCATTGGACCTCCGAACCACTACAATTGGGGCTGCCCACTCAGAAAAATCCACCTTCTTCAAAATGCCCAGATTCTCCAAGAGACAGATCTTATTCTCTACCACACCTTCCATGCAGTGCGCAACCGGGCGCTTCGGTCTGTTAATTTGTTTCAGATCGTCCGAACCTTGACGGGAGCCTTCTTGTAGAGCGAATGACTCTTCTTTTTCGGTGCCTACTGGAAACAACCACAATTACCCTCTCGATGCCAAACTTTGCCGCACTCGTTGAATTTGTGGTCTCGGCAGTCTTTACTGTAGCGCATGGCTCCGCACGACCAGCAGGGCGTCTTCGGTTGCTCACGTTGATTGTACCAAGTCCATGCTGATGATTGATGCTTCTTCTTCGCCACTTGTTCACCACAGACGACGGATTCTCAACCAGCACGGTATCGTGCTCCAGGTTGATGAGTCTATTACGCTGCTCCACGACTTGCTGTGCAGTGAGATCGGCGGCTTCATGATAATTCGCCTTCGGGTTTCAGCACAACAGACGTAAATAGGGCATTTGAACTGCTCTTCAGTCAATTCAGCAAGCTTAAAATCGACGCATGCTTTGTTGATCTTGCTTGAATATGCCAATAATCGTCACTCTCCTCCTCCGTAAGTTGGAGACAGTTGAAGCGCCGGCGGCAGGCGGAGACAGTGGCTCTGAACAGTGCCTTCAATTTTTCGACGGTCTTCTGGAACGAAAAGCCACGAACGAGCATAGGGAGGATGAAGCTATTATAGCGCTCGTGATCGGGTAGGCTAAGCTTTCGCTGAAGCAATCGAACTTTTGCCGCGTCATCGATCTTCCTAGCTTCCTTATCAAAAAGGTTGACATATCTGGAAAACCAGGCATTGAACGTGTGACCATTGTCTTTGTCATACACGAACTCCGTCATGTTGCTCGATAGTGAGTCCAGTGCTCGTTCGTCGTGACAGAGGTTTCTTATGGCTGCTGGGTGGCGGCCAGCTGCTGAGATATTTCCGTCATTAATTGCTGCTGGTTGATGAAAATCCGATGAACTTGGTTGGTAAATTACTGGAAAATGCGTACCATTGGTACTTCGCGTACCAATCGCGTGCAAGTATAAAATAGATCCTACTGCGCAACTCCTATCCCTACCTCCCCGTGGTGCCAATTGGGGTATGAGTAACCATAGGAAAGATCGGACCGGTGGGCCTTGGTCATATACTGACAGGGAAGGGGGGCTGCCCTCTTCAAAGGGTGCAGTCTACATGAAAGTCTGTTCTCCATGTTAGGGGCGGCTCAAAACAGCGTCTGTTCTTCATGTTAGGAGCAGCTGATCATCGTCCTCGTGCCAGCATGGGACCCTAAACAGTGCTGTGCACGATGGTCCTCCGGCGAGACAGGGGGTTGGGGAAGGCGCCCATAAAAAAATCAATGTTTCAAATAATACAGAAGTTATATCAGGGACACTCTCGAGTCCCTTCGAATCTCGGAGAGGGTTGATGGATTGTCGTGTTTGTTGTTTAACATTGCACTGGAGGGTGTGATTCGAAGAGCTGGGATAGACACGAAAGGCACGATCTTCAGGAAGTCTGTCCAACTATATGGCTTCACCGACGGCGTTGATATCGTAGCACGTAACTTTGAGACGATGGCAGAAACGTACATCAGACTTATGGCTGAAGCTGGTAGGATTGGGCTTGTGATTAATGCGTTGAAAACAAAATACATGAAGGGAAGAGGCTCACAAGAAGACAAAGTTAGCCTCCTACCACGAGTTCAGATCGACGGTGAAGAAATCGTAGTAGAAGAATTCGTGTATCTGGGCTCATTGGTGATTGTCGATAACGACATCAGCAGAGAATAACAATGGCGCATTATGACTGGCAGTCGCGCCTACTTTGGACTCCAAAGGACGCTAAGCTCGAGCAAAGTTCGCCGAACTACAAAGTTGACCATCTATAAGATATTAATTAGACCGGTAGTTCTCTACGGCCACGAAACATGGACATTGCTAGTGGAGGACCAACGCGCCCTTGGTGTCTTGGAATGGATGGTGCTGCGTACGATCTACGATGGAAGACGGAACGTGGAGGAGGCGAATAAACCACGAATTGCACCAGTTGCTGGGAGAACCTCCTATCGTACGCATTGCTAAAATCGGTCGACTACGATGGGCTGTGCATGTCGTAAGAATGTCGAACGACAGCCCTGTTAAAATGGTTCCCGAAAACAAACCGACGGGTACAAGAAGAAGACGCGCAACGAGCAAGGTGGATCGATCAAGTAGAAGGCGACCTGCGGACCCTCCGCAGACAGCGAGGCTGGCGAAGTACAGTCATGGACCGATTACAATGGAGACAACTTCTGTGTACAGCAGAGGCCACATCGGCCTTGGTCTGATTGATAAGGTAAGGTATGATGAAAATCCCCACCACCTGATCCTGAATATTAGGTTGTATGGGCACCTGTTGCTGTTGGTGTGCTCCGCTTCGCCAACTGTTGCAATATTGCAGGGAGAGAAAGGCGCGACTCACGGTTACAAATTAAAACGAACTTTATCGTCTCAAATTAATTGCATAAAAACAGGAGATAGCTCCTCAAATCTTCCGCTCCGCCTCTAGGCATCTTGCTATGAGGTGCCAGGTGGGTCTCCACTGATGGCCTGTCGATCTGCCAAGTTTGGAAGACGTCTGCATTAAGTTATCTCAAATTTTAATAATCCGGCCACTATATCACAAAACATTGCGATTGGTTGAGCGGATTGGAGTTAATGAAATCATTGGGCATAGGATCAAGTCTCCCCCGGTTGGTGCTAAGCCGATAAGATTGGCATCTACGGATTCTTATTTTTACCAGGTCCCTCAATCGTAGTTTTGGATGATTTAGCGTGGATTGTTCTTCATATTGTATTATTAGACTATTAAATAACATACAACTAAATTTATTATTCTGTAAATTTTAAACCTCTATCTCAATTTCAGTGAACGAGGTAAGGCGCTATCACGCTATCACCTTGGCAAATGGTCGCCAGACTTCTGATTCAAATGCCAAAAGTCCACCCACATGCAAAAGGAGCATAAACTAATCTTCCTAGCATCTATGCTCCCAACGATAAAATACAAATTATCACATTGTTTAATTTTATATTGAAGCGTTTGGTACGATAGGTTCACATTTTCTCCCTCCTGATTGGAAGCAGTAGAGCGATTTCAGACACTCTTCCTGGAACTGCTCTATTGCTCTAAATCCTCCCTGCGGCACATGCTACGCAGGTGGTCTGACCGGTGACAAGAAAAATGATGCATTCAAGAAGTCGTCATTTTTTAGGACGCTTTCAAGAAATAGCTGCGTTAGGGTGAGATTAGACTAAACTAATGGCATAAAAATGCGTCTGAATCGCGGCCATCGCAAACTACTTAACTAACGATAACGACAGCTACCTACCGATCTGTCCGTGGTAGCGTCTGTCAGGCTGACGCCCTTGTGGTGAAATCTGTGGGGGGCTACCCAACAGGAATGAAGAGTGATGTGATGTGCCCAAATTTTTAGACACTTTGATAGATGCAGTTCTGTGAATCTATTACAGTTACATTTCATTTGTGGTCCAATTTTGAGGTAAGAGCTTTCCGTTTTGCAATTGTTAGACATTTTAGTTTAAATCATTTGCAAGCTAGTTCTATGGTGGATTTACCAACGGCGTTAAAAAAAATTGTGTGGGAATATTTGATACGTGGGTATTCTCAGATTAAACCTTTCTTGCATAGATGCTCCCAACGACCAACCAGTTTCAAATCACCATAAACGGTACGTACGGTGCGTTCCTTGGATATTCAATCGTCGATTTAAACAGGCCCGATGTCTCATGAATCCCTTAAATACTGCACATTCGGCCTGGCCGTTTTGGTATATGTAATGCATCAACGATGTAAAACATATATCCAATAAACATTACGCACACGGAAAAAAAAATCTGTGCGCAGATCCGTGAACTGCAGTCATGAATTCGAGAACAAGAAAAAAGACACCGTGAACTGACTTACGTAATCATGAACTAAATAACGTTTAAAGGGGAAAATCCTGAAAACGTTAAGTAGTTAACGGTCCGTTTTCGTTTTTGGGAACGCTTTTTTTCTGTGCAAGTAACTGACTGTGTAAGATTATATTAAATATCTCTGTGATAGTTTTGTTTGTTCGTTGAGCCTCAGCAAAATTTTTATTTGTTAGCTGAAACTCGCTGAATCATTCACTTAATTTCTGTAAATAAAATTACTATAAATTCCCTGCGGCACGAAGCTTTCATAGGTTAATTAGGGTTTTCGTTAAATCAGTTCACCGAAAAAAATAATATTCGTACGCTCCCTGATTATCGATAGAGCATCCAAGAACCAAGTTGAAATTCATCAATATGTTAACCACCCCAACGTGTGCTACTTACATTAGCGTATGTATGCGCCAGGTACTTGAACATCTCGTCCTCCTCCGTGGGATTGTAAACCGTCCGTGGATTGCTGTAGCCGTTCGAGTAGGCAAAGTCCTTCGGCGAATCGTCGAATGGATAATTCGCCACCAGAGCACCGCCGTGCAAGTTCGCCGACAGGACGAACGGAATCGACATCGACCAGTTCATAACGGCATGCGTCTCCGGTTCCTGTTTCATATTGAAGTGATTGCGCCCGAACTGATCCGGAAAGTTTCGGTTCAAATCCACATTGTTCGCATTGGCTCGGCCCTTCAGGTTGTCTTTGTCTTCGATTTCGGAGATTTCATACCCATCCGGATTCATGCTGAAAAGGACATGAAGCCGGGTGTTGTTGACCAACTTGGTGACCCGTTCGGTGCGGTTGTAGTTTTCGCAGAGATACTTGGCGAACAGCAGTAACAATTCTCGCCCAACCACTTCATTACCGTGCATGTTTGCGATGTATTTGACTTCCGGTTTGCCGGGAATGTGTCGACCCGGGGTTCGGGTGATTTCCATCACCCAGAGATCGCGCTGCTGCACACTTTTGCCGATAGAGTAGAGCCGGGTGATCGAGGGATAGTTACCGGCAAGATCGTGAATCATACTGGAAGAAGGTGGTTTTGGAGTAAAGAGTATATTTTGCTATGTTGGACCGATGCGAACTTACGTCTCCATGGCAGTGAAGTTGTGATGTTCGAACTTGGGTTTCAGAAGGAATCCATACTGATCCGGCTGCTCTCGCACCACTCGAGGATGCTTGGTCTTATCTGCAACTGGAAGCGTCAGAGTGACTTGGTTAGTTACATTTCGCAATTACATTTTCCGTGTTGAAAAAGGTGTTATTTGTACATTAGTTGAACCTTAACCCACCTTACTTGCTATTAGGGAATAGTAGATACTGTTGCATTCACTTATAAGGCATAAACAAATGATATGGGATATTGCGTAGGCAATGCACCAATTCCTCGGTGAAGCACTCTAAGACGAAAAGCATATTTTATTATTTGGATGCACTACACCTTACACACATACACATTTATCACCGTTTCTTCGGATGACGGTTTCTACTTACTTTCCGAAAAAAAAAAACAATTTTTGACAAGAAACGAAAAATAAAAATATACAAACTTAAGATCCAATGAAAGACTTAAACCTGGGGGAATCAATTTTTGGAAAATTGCTTTATTCATGTGTATAGATAGATTTGTTTTGTTCATTTATACAGCTCAACATTTCTTCTTTTGATCGTTATCAATTTGGTTTGCTAAATTGGATTAGCTGTTTTTGTGTGCATTTACATTGTTTGTTGGTTTTTGTTTTCAACACCATCGCTTATCGCGTGAAGAGTGGTTTTTTTTCTCGCAAATTTATAACACTGACATGGACATGGAGAGAAGAATTGCGACAGATCAGCCCCGGGCTATTTGTTTATAGGTTCCCACTAGCAGATGGGCTGACGAGGGAGGAACGTGTAATTCCGGTGTAATTTTTGGTAACATTTTTAAGTACAGATTTGTGCCATTCCGAATAAAGTCTCTCGCTTTTTTTTGAACAGTTGATTAGTTTTACATTCGAGAGCGAGTTACAAATACGAAGTGTTCGATTTGTTTTGGCTGTTTTTACATTCAAATGTGTATATGTATAGGTATGTGGGGATGGAAAGAGCCATGCTTTTTCTAATTTGATTGTTTGCGTTGTTTTTTTATTTGTTCTTGTGAAGGTGGGTATAATTTTAAACTTTTTTAAAAGCTAATGTCACATGCGCTAACGAAATAAATAGGTTTGTTTGTAATTATGTTTTCATTCATGAATAATCATTCGATCGTCTTTTGTTCGCTTGTCTTTGGTTCCACCGTTCTTGGGGATAGTTGTGATAATATTGTTGAAAGTAGTAAGGTTGTTGAAATTGAGGGTGTGGTTGATAGTACAGCGGTCTGTCGTACTGACGATAGAAGGTTTGGGGAAAAGTCGTTCTTGTGCCGGTTTGATACCAGTATGGGACCCATTCGCGTTGATAGGGCGTCTGTGGTGGTCTGATGATGGTGGTCGACATTATTTGAGGACGCCTTCTGGACGTCGAGGGCCTAGGATTGCTCACTGAAACATGTTTGGTCAGATGTAGGTTAGAGTTCATTGTTCATTGCTTTTGTGGGACACAATTGGGAGTGTTCGGTTCACACCAATGCTTCTTGATGGAAGAACTTAATAGCACTATATTAGGTACCTTGTGGGCTCAAAGACGAGTGACATTATTAACTTGCATGAATTATTAAATGAAAATTAAGCGAATTAGCTTTGCAATATTAGTATCATTGAGTTAGATCACGAACGAATAGGCATCTAATGTTCTCTAAATAACTATACAAGTATTTGTATGGAGATTTTTTTAAGGACTACGCATTACATTTTTTAGATACGCAGCGATTCCTTGTCACGTCTTTTCTTGTGAATCAGAATCGTCCAGGAATTATGAGTTCCATTGACCGATTTAAATCTTTCACTATCTGCGTAGAAAGTATCTTGTTCAATTAATAGTTTTTAATATTTCTGATCAATAGAGATAATAACTTAAAGAGAAAAAGCATGATCAAACAAAATAGAAAGAAACAGAAGAGGAATAGCATTGACAATACAGGCGCTTGATTTGCTTGCTCATTGTCACAATTCATCAGATATGACGCTTTTGATCCAGTGTGAGGAAATGGAGCAGCTGCAACGCACTCAAGAAATGCGGAAGTTCTATCAGCAGCTTAACACATCTCGCAAAGGCTTTGTGACATGTGGGATAAAGATCGGGGAATTCTGATGGATGTACGTGAGCTGATCGATAAGTGGAAGCAGAACTACGATGAACACCTGAATGGTGCAGACGACACAAGCGCAGAAGACAATGGTATAAATGACTACGTCAGCACGGCGGACGATGGGAGCGAACCAGCATACACTTTGGGAGAAGTTGACGATGCTATGCAACAGCTCAAGAATAACAAGACGGCTGACAGGGATGTTATCGGAGCTGATCTCATCCAAATGGGCTCGGAGTCTCTGTCCATCTGTCTGCATCGACTGATAGTACGAATCTGAGAAATCGAACAGCTACCGGAGGAGTCGAAGGATTTCAGACTTTAATTGATAAATCCTTAAGAATTACTGACTTGCGGAATCTAGTTGAGGTCAACTAACGAGCCTGCCAAGTTTGTAGCATGTTCCGCGATTATGTCCAGCATATCGCAATTTGCAGAAGCTCTGCTTCCCATTTGATCAATCCACCTTTCCCATTGCGCGCCTTTTCTGCATGAACCAAGCGGTTCGTTTTCAAGTACCATTTACACAGGGACATCGTGTGACATCCTTACGATGTGCCCAGCCCATCGTAGTTGACCGATTTTTGACCGATTGGATGTTCTCTTAGCAACTCCTACAGAACGTGGTTCATGCGCCTCCTCCACGTCTGTCGTCCATCTGCACTCCTCCGTAGATTGTACGCAGTCGAGAACTACTAGTCTAATAAATGTTCATTAGATTGTCAACTATGTTCGATCGCAGGGTGCTTCGGAATTCAGAGATGGCAAGACTTGCAGCAATAATGCGTTTTAGAATCACTCTGCTAGTGTAGTTATCGGCGGTCGCCAATTAACCCAGATAAACCCACTCGAGTTCATACGGTCGATTTGAGCTCGGAATGGGAGGCTAGCAAGCTCAATAATGTTTGGTATGGCCTTAAGGTGTAAACTGTCCAGTCGGATTATTTATCAATAATTCAAACGCAATTTTTTCCTTTAAAATTAAAATGTCTTTCATGAAAATATGTTCACTGTTTTCTACTCAAAAATCATAACACGGTGAATATTCGTTGGCAGTAATAAGATTTTTAACGAAATAAACTGGTTTTGAATTCTGACAGTGAATCATGCTGAATTATCTTTGTTTTTAGATTATTCTCCATTTAGTTGCTTTCAAGGAGATGTACAACTTCTACTTTTTTGGCGTTTCAAGCTTATTGCTTTCACAATAAGCATATTGATTACTCTCAAGTTAGTGTTCTAAATGCACTTTCACAGTTGTTAATTGGGAGTTTTCGATGAAAGGTACCATGTTTGCTTTAGCATGGTTGTGTGGGAAGTACATTCATATCCTATGTCCAGGAAGTGGAGAGATTTTCCTCAACGAAAAATTCCTAGACCAGACCAGGAATCGAACTCAGCCACCTCCAGCATGGTATTGCTTTGTAGCTCTGCCTTTGCCGACTGAGCTAAGGGAGACCCCGAAAAGGAGATGCACAAATATATATTTAAATATTAGTACCGGTTTAAACCAACGGTAGAGATGCCATTGTGGATGCCACTAAGTGTGATGGTGGTTTTTATTTGGAAGGACGAGGTTGTTTAAAACGTTCAAGGGCCAATCCGGACCGATTGAAACTCTGTGGTGCCGCTGGAAATACGTCTGCTGCGAGAACGCATTCGAGCGCCCCTAGTTTTTTGTCTGGCGCGACGATGATGACGAAGAAGAAAAAGTAGTAGTTTTAGTATTGCTAGAGAACAAGAATCAACAAGTTGAGTTGCATGTCGCGCTATTGTTTTATTCCCCGTCTCGCGAAAGTTCCTATAAATTGGTATGACCGAAAGTTCAGGGTGAAATCTGTCCTTGACAGGAGCTCCGTAGCTAGCAATAAGGTTGAAATCTGGTTGTAACATATATATATATTACAATAAAGCGTTGAGTGCGATTGTTCTAGCGAAGCTCTTCGAAGTGCAACCACAATGGAACTTGTAATGATCGATGTTAAACGCTGCGGATCCAAACGAAACCGAAACCGTAAACATATTCCTCTCCCTTCACTCACAGTTCATCACTGATACTGATGAACTTAAAAATGCTTAAATAGCACATAAAGCCGAAATAATGATCATGAATTTTCCAATTGACAAGACCGATGAAACTCATTTTAAAAATACAGTTCCTAAACCTATAAATTTTGAAATAAGTGCAACGAGTGTGATTCTATCACAGAGAGAAAGTAATCTGGTAAAGCAGGAACTTCGATTCCTTTTGTGCAAACACGACCGCAACAAATAACTCAACTAATAAAAGTTCAAAGGGGCAGGATTGAAGTTTAGGTTTATGGACTGAGTATTACGCTTTCTGATAGATGACAATGTTTCCTAAATGCATTACCTACACAGAATAGGACTCAAACGAATGACGAATGGACCACTTTGTTTTTGTTCGAAATTCAATTTTAAACAATGTTTCTCTTCTAGACCCCGCGATTAGTAACCAATATTGATGCGTTTCATGAATAGCTATTTGTTTTAAGTTCTTTGAAAACTGTTTTAACGTAGTGGCCCATTTGGCACTTGTTCTAAATCCTCTTTGTTTAACTTTTGATTTAGCAGAACCAGGCGATATGTTGAATTATAACTTATAACTTTAACATTCAAGCCTTAGTTTTGAGATCTAACTAAAAAAAAAAAAGATTAAATGTCGAGGTAAATGCAGTGAATGACAATTATTCTTGCAGAAGGGTGGAATGATTTGTAAAAGTGTTCTAGGAACACAAACATAAAATGGAAAGCCGAACTTAAGCCAAAAATGTGTGTAGTTTATAACCATAGTGTAAAATGAGCGTATAAATATACAATGGTAAGCTGAAAATAATCTCTAAACCTAATTTAAACTATCACCATCCGAACCCACGCACCGAAAACTCTTGTTATTTTTCTAACGCATTTCACTGTCCATGTACAAACCACTTTTATCAATCATGTTTTATGCATCGATGATCTTGCTGAACTCTCTAAACACTGCATGCTATTAGGCAGACAATTATAAAACTTGTCTTAAAACAAGCAGAATATTTTGAAAAACATTCCGTATCTGAAAATTCTGCTTTTTCTAAAACTCGGCCTTTCAAAAACTCCTCCTTCCCATTGCGACCCCCATTTTTTACCCAAGCATTTACAAACATGGTGAACCGAATAGACAAACACTATCCGAACGCGTCGGACCCATCGTATTGGTGGTGATGGAGATTTGATTGTAATTGTTTTTGTTATTGTTGTTGATGATGCTGTTTTTGTTAGGAGAATGTCGGACGAACGATTCGGGATAACGGATCAACAAGCTCATAAATCCAAACCCATATAACCCATGATAGCTAGCGATGTTGAGACTGGGGCTGCTGGTGCCACTACTGTCTTATTTACCTTTACCATCACCCTCGTCGGCGTCGTACGACTTGAGGCTAAAGTTGACGCGAAGCGGCTGCTCGGCCGTGATCGTGATCGGGACCTCTTGGCTCGGGTAGAACCTAAAACAAGCAACATTGCCCGGTTAGAATCTGTGATCTCCTGGCTGAACTAAGTGTAACACCTACCCGACGGCTTCAACTCGAATCTTGTAGTTGCCTGGTACCAACAGGCGCCAATACTCTCCACGCTCGGTCGTACGAATGTTCTGGCTTATACCATCTACAATTACATCGGCATCCTTGATTGGATATCCATTGCTATCGGTGACGAGACCCTAAAACGAAATTCCCATGTAAGACCCATATTTCAATGAATTTTCTCACTAAAATCACTCACCCTAACGCCGACATGTGTCAGCTTGATGTACTCGATCAGCGAGCGCTTGTTCTTGTGCCATTCCTTGGGCATTTCGCTCGCCTTCGGATACTTGCAGCAGCTCAGTTCCAACGTAATTTCGAAACAGTTACTGAACACGTAGTTGAAGTCCTGCATGCCCCCGTTCAGCTCGTACCAGAACGCCCCGTTGGTGATGCCGTCTTGGAATGTTTCGTTACAGTCGTGGCCGTTCTTCATGACCGGATGATTCTGAGCGTATACCAGCGAAGCGTACTTGAAAAAATGGTTATCCGGAGATGGACTGTCCTCGCAGCACTCGTGGTGGTAGCTGGGGGGTGATAGAAGAACAGAGAATAGGAACATTTTTTAACTAAATGTGTATACGGTAACTAATCGTATATTACTCTTATTTTTCCTATATTCATTGTACGTTGAATCAAGAGATTTGGATAAATTTAAATAAAAGTTTGGGATCCTTTCCGAATGACAATGGACCTGTAAAGTTTTGGCCTGATTTGGCAAGCTGCCACCACAGCGGAGGAATACTACAATGGTATCTGGACAAGGATTTCTCTCGCAAGACACATACTATCCACCCAACTGCGCTTAATACCGCACAATTGAGAATTATTGGGTAATTGTCCAACAGAAGTTGAAGAAGAGTGGAAAGGTGACTTGCGATGCAAATGAAGAGATAGTGGAACGAAAAGCCCTCTCAGATTAGCCGATAGAGTGTCCAAAATAAGATGAATGCTATTCGAAGAAATGTCAAGGATTTCATCAAAACCAAATCGGAATAACTTTTTCGCTATTTTTCCTTAAATTATTGCACCTTCATATTGAGTGCTCAACAATTTCATTTGTCCGAGATAGATCCGTTTGTTTGGATCCAGATATCAAATGACTCATGCACCTCTGCATTTTCACAACAATAAAAAGCTCGAAATTATTAATTTTACTCAAGACGTAATTGCTCTCTGGCTGAAATCAGAGAACGCAAACAAAGATTTCATGTAAAATTGTCTCCCGAAACCGAAACACACGCAGCTCGACAAAAGTTGTGTTTGGTTGAATTTATTTTCTCGACTCTTTCAACTCATTCTTTTGCACGTGTCGGTCTCAGGGCACCGACATTTACAGGACTTTTAGGTAGTGTGCTTACCTGTTTACATTCTTCGATAGAAGGGCCTTTTTATGATCTTAATCCTGGATAATGATTTTTTGTAAGACTCTTACAATGTTTTATTTCTATAACTTTGTCATGTAAGGGGTTTGTGTTTTATGCTGTGTAAGAAAAAACGGTTAGCCTCTTGGCCATCGAACCCACTATCTTACAGCACAACAAAATGATCAGCTGACTGATCGGACTGATAACCATTTGCTCTGGAAAATTTAAAGCTACATCAAAGGAATGAGATTTGCCTGTTATGTCAGTAATCTCCAAGCTATGTTATGAATTATCTCTTGAACGATTGTTGAGGTTGAGATTCAATTGAATGGGACTTGAATGCGAGTACTCGGTATGATGGGGAAAACTGATCTAACAACGGTAACTTAGTGGCGGAAAGACTAGGAATGCACTATGGGGAAAGTGGTGGCCAAAAATCAAAAAATTGACTTGCTTTGAATGACGTGTCTTAAGTGTACCATTTGGATAGCCACATAGTTCAAACCTAGATTCCCAAAATTTCAGCCCTCTGTGATGAAAACTCATTGCGCCACAGACATCAGACTTAGGAAAAATTCTGAAAGTTGTGGTAGGTAAAATGCATTTCTAACAAATGCAATTTTCTCAGCGAATAACGGTGCAATTTTGGAATTCAATACACAGTTGGAAAGGTAATTGTCTTAACTTTAAAATGGGAATGTTGTTGAGGTTACACGATTAATTAAAATTAGTAAAAAATGGGCAATTATTGAAAAGAAAGTTTTTTTTGCCTAAGTTGGACTATATCGAACGAGCAGGGCCGAGCAGTCTCAAGAGACCACCACCACAGTTTAGTTTGGGGTCTATACTATCTGCGGAACGAGAATCCAGCTGCGGATGAGCATCATTTTGGCACAAGGCCGGAACAAATAATGATTTCTTCTTTTGTCACACGGCGTCCGCTCCAGTGGGGGGGGGCATAAAAAAAAACAAAAAAAAACTTCAAAATATCACTATTATATAGTAATCAAACCGTATATTTCAAAAATTTACATTATTTCTTCGCCTTAGCTTTAGACTGCTTCGATTCAGCGGGTTTTGACAGTTATGTGTAGCAAAATCCACAAATATATATTTTATTGTATTTTATACTGCAAATGTTTACATTTTGATCAAAAAACGCTCCGCTTCCGACAGTTCCTGCTTACTCAAACCGAGATTCAAACTGTATTTGGAGTACATATGGCGAGGAAATTTGTATTCGGTACAATTGACGATCAAGAGTGCTCTAGTCGACGCTAAAGTGATTCAAATATGAGGCATACTTTTAGTTTTTATAGGCACAGCCTTGCTCTTACTCGGTTGATGATCATCATTTGGTTCAGTAGTTGTGAGGCTTCCATATTTTTTACATTGGTACCACTCACACACCTCAACCGATTATTACTTCACCTCGGTTCCCCAGCTTAGAGTACATTCAAGACGAGTGACGCTATGTTCATGAAAATTACTATTGTTGAGTCAAAACTTAATTTCAATTTCTGAAAACGATACTCGAAAGCGTGTGAAGAATCATTTGATTAGAAAATGGTGAATTTTTTTTTAATTGCATCCCGCGTACTGGGGGAGTTGGACCGTCTCTATCGCATCAGTGCTTCGATAAATTGATGAGGTTATCATCACGTCCACCATACCATAGTGGTAGAGTGCCCTTCTAGCGTACTGGGAGGTGTAGGATCGATTCCCACCGATAGGCAGTGAAATTTGTTTTCACCATTTTCTTAACATACGATCACACATGTTCTTAGCTTTCGAGTATCATTTTCGGAAAGCAGTAAGAAACCAGTTTTAACAGGTTTCTTACCCGTTGGGAACGAGGATTAGTATGGGACTGACATATGATCGCTGTTCCAATGAATTATATTCAGGGACCCTGGATTGAATAGAGTGACGAATTGTGTCGAAAAGATAGTAAATTTATTTTATTATGGAGAAAATCGAAAAAAGTATATTTTTCTCACGTTTGACTCGGAATAAAAAACAACATGTATTTACACGGCGTGGTAGCTGTCATAAGTACGCACCTTTCTCAAGTAATACGTGAAAAAAGCTGAAATACCTAATGTAAACAATGACTGAACTTCGAATGTTTGAGATTTGAATGCATCTAGTTTATAGGAATTGCATGACAATTTTAATAAATTTAACTGTTCATGCAATTCATGAATACTATTTGTGTACAAATATGCATACTTATGATACTACGTCATATAAATATTTACATATTGTTTTTTATTCCGAGCCAACAGTGAGAGACATACATGTTTCGGTTATTTCACTACTAAAATAAATTCACTTACTTCTGGACACAATTTGTCACCCTATTCAATCTAGAGTCGATTAATATATGCTATTGAAGGGAATATCGAATAAACATATAGAACAAGATAAGCCTAATTATCGACTTCAAGGGACCGAGATATCCATCGACACATAGAAAAAAGTGGTCACATATCGTGATATAGAACATCGTGATATGGAGAGTTAACTGTAATTTATTTCGACATTATCGTCACTCTTTTTAAAAGCACTTTACTCATCTCATCGTAGTGATCGTGGTTGAGGGAGCAGCGCAACTCCCAGTGCAAGAAAACAGAAATATACTCTGATTGTTTTTATTTCCCCCTTCATGATAATCGCAAATTTTGAAGGGGGCTGACAAAAGAAAAAAATAAGATTTGTCCCGGCCTTACTCTACATGCTATTCACAATACCACCAAGCTCTATCAACGCCAAATCAAAAGGATAACAGTGACGTCTTTTCAGTGAGAACAACTCCTATACAACATTATTATCAAAACAACAAGAAAAGCATTTTGTGGCATAATTTAACACCCCAAAGCATTCGGTTTTGTAGGCCAATTATGCTGGAATTTATTAAATGAATCAAAAGAGATGGTACTTAACACCAAGAGATATATTGAAAATCAAATAAGTGGGCTTGATGCAGTAAAAGTCCCATTATCGGATGGCGAATTCGTTTTGGCTGATTTTATTACTGTTACTAGCTGAACCCGGTGCGGGCGCTGCTACGCTTACAACTAAATGAAGGAAAATTTAATATAACTGGCACGTTTATGGTTTGTTTTTCGGAAATGTTTCTTTTTTTAAATAAGCAGGGGTTCAAACTTCTATCAAAACATGCTTCTTACCCGAGAAATACACGTTTTGTGTTAAAGTAACCTGGATAATTCTCAATTTTGGTAGACATTTGTGTTTCATTTGTATGAAAGCCTCCTTTGCAGAGGGCGGTGGTTTCTCAAACCACCATACAATCATTGCCTTCAAAACCTCCCACATGCCAAATTTGGTTCCATTTGCTTGATTAGTTCTCGAACCATCACACTGGGCTCATCGATTATAATAAAAATTTGAGTTTCATTTGTTTGAAGACCCCCCCCCCCCCCTCCTTCAGAAAGGAGAGGGGTCTTGAACTACCATAGAAACATTCTTGCCTTTAAAACCCCTCACATGCCAAATTCTGATTCGATAAATCAATACTCTTATACAACATATTTAAAAAAAAATAAGGGGAGGGGGGGGGGGGGATCAGACCTTGGCTAGGAGAGGGGGCTGAGAGTCTTCCGGCGATTGCAAAACTCAAGGGTACAAGCCCAGGACAGCTGATTGCCCCCATAAACAAAAACAAGGTGCTCATTCGAAACCGAAGAACAAGACATTTGTGCCGAGTTGGCTGTTGGCAAAGGCACAGAATAATGGTTCTTCGACTTGGCAGCTAGTTCCTAAATGATGAGAAGCACCATTTCACGAAGCAGGAAATAAGTAACATCCAATCGACAGGGCGAACAACCACAGCAAAAGGATAGCTTAACCTCGAGCTTCAAGAACAGCCCATCGAAGAGCAGGAGATACTATATGTTCCGGATTTGTCAACGTTCTCCTATCTGTCAGCAAGATTTGCCGAGCGGTATTGACAGTGATGTTCACTGCAGATTTCTATACAGTTTGTGATTGCATCTGGGACCGAAATGGTTGGTTTGTATCGACTCAACTGCAAGGAGGCTTGGACATCTGAACCAACATACCATAGCATGAAGAAACTCGCAGCCAAGGTAGATGGTATGGAATTTCGGATGGAAGCGGAACTCGATTGTGTGACTTGTACTACAGAGAACTAGCTAGTGGTTCATCACAATCTAGCACAAAGAGAGCAGAAGGATTGTTGGATTTGGTGCACACAGATCTTTGTGAACTAATAGAAGTGCCCTCGCTTGCTGGTAGTGACTACTTCTTAACATTTGTCAAAAATACCAGTCGCAAGGTGTTTGTATACTTCTTGAAATTGAAGAACAGCGTTAAAGATGTGTTTAAAGGGTGTCCACGATGAAATTGCCACACTATGAAATTGCTCTAACTTTTTAACCGTTGGGTAGAATTTAATGAAAATTTGGGTGGATTTAGTTCATAGTGCATTATTTACATCCTGCAAGTTTTAAAGTCCTGTGATCAAAACTCGCGGAAATGGAGTCGAAAGAACAGCTCGTGCGTGATAAAATCTTGCGCATTCATCACGAGAACAAGGATCTCTCGCATCGTTCCATCGCTAAAACGTTGGGAATCGCGAATTCCACGGTGTCGCGAGTGATTAAGCGGTTCGAGGAACGGTTGACCACCGATCGGAAGCCCAGAAGTGAAGGAAAAAGTATTCCGTACAACACCAAAAATCACAACCGCGTAGTTGGGGCCTTCAACCGAAATCCGAACGCCTCCGTTCGAGATGTGGCTAAGAAGCTGTACCTAAGCCGAAGTTTTGTCCAGAAGGCCAAAACTAAGGCTGGGCTTCGAACGTTCAAGGTACAAAAGGCCCCTAATCGCGACGAGAAGCAGAACAAGTCCACCAAAACCCGTGCCAGGAAGTTGTACCTCAACATGCTGACGAAAGTTGAATGCTGCATCATGGACGACGAAACATAAGTGAAGGCCGACTTCAAACAGATCCCCGGCAACCTGTTTTTCACGGCCAAGGATAAGTTCAGCGTTCCGGAGCATGTCCGCACTCAGAAGATGTCCAAATTTGCGAAGAAATTCCTGGTTTGGCAAGCCATCTGCACGTGCGGGAAGCAGAGTGCACCTTTCGTGACCCAGGACACGATGAACGGACAGGTGTACATAAAAGAGTGCCTTCAGAAGCGGCTGCTTCCTCTCCTGAAGGCCCACAACGTCCCAACAATCTTCTGGCCGGATTTGGCCTCATGCCACTACTCCAAGGACGTGCTGAAGTGGTATGCGGTCAATAAGGTCAATTTCGTGCCGAAAATGTTCAACCCTCCCAACACTCCGGAGCTCCGCCCCATCGAGAAGTACTGGGCGATTATGAAGCAGCACCTTCTTAAACGACCTAAGGTAGTGAAGACAGTCGAGGAACTGAAGAAAGTATGGGTTTACATGCAAAAAACGGTTGATTCACAGGTTGTGCAGAATCTTATGGCCAGAGTTAAGGGGTTAAATAAAATACGAGTAAAATGGTAAAATGAAGTTTAATAGTTATTTCTCAATCCCTGAAAATTTGATGGCAATCGGATGAAAACTCGAATTTTGCGAATCAATTTTGTGTGTGGCAATTTCATCGTGGACACCCTTTATGAACTTCAAATCTATGACCGAGAGGCAGACAGAACGAAAACTGAAGGTTTTGAGATCCGACAATGGTAGTGAATACGTTAACTCGGCGATAGGAGTATACGTGGGAAGAGACGAGTTGATACATCAAACAATTTGCCCGTACACTCCCCCAGCAGAACGGAGTGGCCGAGCGTATGAATCGAACGCTCGTAGATAATGCAAGGTGCATGTTGAATAATTCGAAGCATACTAAGAAGTTCCGGGTGGAGGCAGTCTCAACCGCAGCATACCTAATAAGTCATGCAGGGTCGTTGGAATGAATAATGCTAAAAGAGGCGCGGAGTAGCAGTAAACCAGCGCTGCATCGTCTCAAGATGGTTGGTTCCAATGCGATGATTCATGTACCTAAGCAACCGAAAGCCGCTGAAGGGATTTTTGTCGGGTGTGCAAGGAAGTCGGAAGGTTACCGAATTTTCAAGCCTTGAAACATCAGCATCGTAACAAGCCATAACGGAAGCGTTATCAATGAAGCAACATCTTTGACGATTGGCGAACAGCAAGCAGAAGTCGATTTCTTAGAGCTAAATTCGTGGATCGAGAATGCTGAACCAAACGAAGGGGTATCCAGCGTACTAAGTAATGCTCATCCTATCACTTCAAATAATGACGTTGAGATGTGTTTCTTGATGATGATCGCATGATGATCACTGGGATGAAGAGTTCGTCGATGCTAAGCTGTACGTTGCGTTCCTACCGCAATCTACAAGACAAGCCGATGAGTACAGTGAATATTTATGTTTTAGTTCTTCTGCTGTCACTGATGATTCCTCACAGTACGAGTCTTCCAAGGCGACGGGTTATCTGCTGACCTACAGCGAGGCAGTCAACCGATCAGGATTCCGGATCGTGAATGTTGGATTCTGCAACGGAAGATGAACTCAAGTCGCTGGATAGCAACCACACGTGGGAACTGACCGACTTGCCCAAAAAAAGGAAGGTCATACGCAACAAATGGTTGTTCAAGACGAAACGGGATGCAGATGGCAAAAATACTCGGTACAAGGCCAGAGTCGTTGTGAAAGGCTGCTCTCTTCCTGGCATCCAATATGCAGAGGTGTACTTTTCGGTGGTGAGGTATTCGACTGTACGTTACCTGATGGCTCTCGCAGTGCAGTATGATCGACAATCAATAGGAAACTAGCCATTTAAAATTGGTTCACTGCTTAAGAACCCCATTGGTCTCAAGTACGCATTGCACCTTGCAATACATTCTTGCACTTTTCGCTACTAGAATATATGATTTGTTTTGATACGCTTTGTTATTTTGAAAGAATATTTGGCATTTTCGTTGTGAGTTATGTTTTCAGTGCTGATTAATTAAGCTTGGAACCGATGTGCTGGTATTTCCTGATCCAAAAACACATCCATTTTCGTCTCGACTATCCAGGGCCTGGTATGATCTAGACGATGAGCAGAAGGACGCCGTGACGGCGTTTCTTCGTATGACTGAAGAAGGAAGGAATCACATTTATGGAACATCCAGAAGGAAACTACGAAGATCTGCAATTTAAAGGCCTTGTATGGATTGAAACAATCGAGCGATGCGATGTATGAACCGATGCGATATTGGACTTCCTTCTAGAGTATACTCATGCCTGTACATCGGCGCGGCGCAGTTATACCTGGGGAGAAGGGGTCCCATTAGCTCAGTCGGCAAATGCGCAGCTGCAAAGCAATGCTGGAGGTGGCTGGGTTCTATTCCTGGGCTGGTCTAGAAATTTTTCGTTAGGGGCTATTCATAAACCACGTAGACTTTTTTGGGGGGGGGAGGGGGGTTGACCAAAGTCTACGCTCCATACAAAATTTCAAAAAAATGTATGGAGAAAAGTCTACGAGGGGGAGGGGGGGTCTGAGATTTTCAAAAATGAGTCTAAGTGGTTTATGAACCGGCCCTTAAGGATAATTTTTTGACTTCCTTTGCATAAGGTTTGATTGTACTTCCCACTCAACCAAACTAATGCAAATATGGTACCTGCCATCCAAAATTCGCAATTAATAACTGTGCAAATGCATTTAGAGGTTTAGACCAATTTGCTTATTGTGTGAGCATTAAGCTTGAAACGTTAAGAAAGCCCGGATACAAGTAGGAAAAGCGGACAACATCCGAGTACATTAACTTTCTTAGCTTCTTCACTCTCAACGACCTATCTACATATGCTTTCTCGCCAAGGAACGCCTCCCGCACAATCCCATCCAACTCCAAATTCCAACTCAAGATGTCCATGAAGGTTGCATGAGTTCTGAGCATCTTCTTAAGTAGATATCTAATCAACACTTCCCTCCCATCCCTTGTTGAGCATAAGGACCTGGCCAAGTGGTGTGCAAAGAGGTCGATTGACAAAGAGTAAGTCATACCCAAGGCAACTTTTCTGGCGCTTCCATCGTCTCTACAACAGCCAACCCAGGATTGGGGATGGTCGGAAAATGCTATGCTATGCTAACTGTTGGCCTGTTTGGTGCTACGTTTTGGCGGCTTCTGGTTCCGTCGAGTTTGCAGACCCACTCTCTCCTCGGCACGCATAACAGTATGTGGCCGAAGTACGTGGCTTTTTCGCCATCACCAGGGTTAGCAGGGCCCGGCTAGATGGATATACGAAAGACCACTGTCCTTGATACATTCGTAATGCGGTTTGAACTGCTCAGACACTCCTAGTCTTCTTTATTAGCCAGTTTTCTGACCAAAATGCTGGTGACGATGCACCATTTGTGCACAATCCGGTTTCTTCTGTAACCTGTTCTCATTTTTTACATTTTTTTTTACATTTTTTACACTTCCTACACATGTCAGTTGCATCTTTTACTTTCTCCTAGGTGTTTCTGAGTTCCCGATTCATCATGGCCTAATAAATTTCGATTGGACGTAGTTCAGGGTAGTTCGCTGGATTCATGTCCTAAAATAGTGGTTTTTCATTGTGCTGCTCCAAAACTGGCATACGACGTGGTAAATTGATGGTAATATTACCTGATGGTGCTTATTGTGGCGAAAATTACACTTAGCTTTCCACGGGCCGATAGAGGTATCTCGTTAAACAAGAGGACGCAGCCAAAAGTTGAGTCAACACTGCATGCATTTTGAATTGATGCTTAATCGTTAGTGTATTCATACACAGCTCGAAAAAGTAGTGTGAATTTCTGTTCAATATCATGCACATAAATGGAGCGTCACAAAACATAAGAATTTGCGTTAAACATCGTGTAATGTTCTGGGACATTTCATACATTGCCAATAATATTGTACGCAAAAGCTCATCTTTGATAGAACTATTTCATGCAAGTGGCTCCTTCGTGTGAAATGAAATACAAATTTACATGCTCTGATATTGACATCACAATGAAAATTCAGATTTTTTTTCTGTGTAATTATCGGAACAGTCTACAATGTTAAGAGCAAACATATTTGATATCCTCAAGCAGAATTAGAACGCATCGCTGACGGGGGCATGTCTCTGCTCAAGCTTCTATTAAAAAGGAAAAGAAGCACAATGGACTCTCTCGTCTCTGAACCACAATAATCAGAAGTGGGAAAGGAACACCACTGATGAACTCTTATGCTCTTGAACTCTATGATAGATGGCGAATCCCTTCAACACTTTCAAATTTTCCGAAAACTTAGAGGAATCGAAAAATTGACGTTGAATCAAAACAAACCCTTAACAAGCACAACTTCACAACCGAGTATAAACAAACATAGCAATCCTTTGTGAAAGAAACTTTTCGATATTTCCAAGGCTTCTTCCTAGCTCCCTTTCCTTCCATGGGTCAAGCTAACTTTTCCTATGATTTTACAACCCATTTTGCATGTTCCATTCAACATCCATTGAAATGATACTTACATTGAGTTGTCATACGGATAGCTGGCCACCACGGCCCCACCGTGCAGGTTCGCCGAAAGTACAAAGGGATTGTTCAGGATCCAGTTCATGACGGCTACGGTCTCCGGCTGCTGGCGATTGCGACGCAAATGTCGCACCCGCTCATTATCGAAACGATCCGGGAAATCTCGGTTCAAATCGACTTTGGCTGCGTTGTACCGCCCAACGTAGCTGGGTAGTGATTCGCAGTTCCCTTCCTGGAATGGGAGAAAGAAAAATTGAATAGGGGAAGATGGGGTGGTATGAAATATTTTTAACGACTTTTGAAATGATATTATTTTTTAAAATTTACATTCAGAAGGCACCGAAAGGCATTTAATTGTCATTTTTAAACAAGTTCGTTTTAATTTTGAGTTTCACATGAGAACTGTGTGGAAGTGATTTCAGTATCATGGAATCCGGGTACACATACAGGGTCTCCACGATAGAATTGCATCACTCGTAAATTGCTCTAACTTTTGTACCATACAATTTTATGCATTGAAATTTTGAGTAATAAAGTTCAATGACTTTGAATTACATTAAGCGAGTCACCAGTTAGACAGAAGTAATAACAAAGAACAACTTTGATGAAGTTTTGTCAGAAGTAGATAATTTATCATCTCCATGCGAAGCGCTAGGAGTGGACAGTAATTTATTGCTAGAACGAAATAGACATGAAGAGAAAGTGTATTGATAGTTCCGTATAGGGCAACGGCAGGCTTTGAAAATTGAAAGATCAAGTTTGAAAACGAGCGGAGGGCATTATTGAACGGTAGTATCCGATCAGGCACATAACCCTTTACCATACTACCCCCTGCAGGATAGGCAAGAGGAGGAAATCCCCTTGACTGGCAAAAGGTTATGCAACCGGTCGGGCTCTTATACTACCTATTGCTTTTTTCTAGTTCTAGCGATTTGTCCCTCTCCCTTTCTCGTTTTCAAACTTGATCTTTCAATTTTCAAAGCCTGCCGTTGCCCTATACGGAACTATCAATACACTTTCTCTTCATGTCTATTTCGTTCTAGCAATAAATTACTGTCCACTCCTAGCGCTTCGCATGGAGATGATAAATTATCTACTTCTGACAAAACTTCATCAAAGATCGTTACTTCCGCGCTTGGGAGAATACAAAAACAACAATCAATGTGTAAAGAACAACTTGCTCACGAGAAAATTCTTCTACCGTATCCGGATCTCGAAGGCGCGTTCTGCCAACTTGGTCGAGGCAGATTTCATGTGTGAACAGGCTGCCACATCAACGTTCAAAAGTGCCTGAACCAAATGGACAGCTTGTAATGATCACTTGAAGATGCGATGGGGGATCATTGCCCTGATATTCCAAAATGTAGCACGTAGTAAAATGTTTCTTGTCTTCTATAACTAAACGTGATGGAATTGAGTAAACGAGTGGAAACTCATCGGGAATGATCTCTCATATGCATCCGTCGAACCATTCTGAACGGCCGTTGTGAGAATATCACCATGAAAATCTCACATGCGCATAGCATGTTACCAATTACTAATGCTTTCTCTCCTTTCTCCTGTTCTCTTCCCTATCCCATGACCGCGAGCAATACCATATGACACACCGTGAGACAACCTGGGACCTACATCAAATTGAAGCAATAAGTGAAGAACGGTATATAACCCTAACCAATTTTACTTTCAGCCAAATTTTCTAACACAAGGTAAGCAATCAAATGACCACAACAAAATATACTAAATATTAAATAACATATAACGGGGAAAGGGAGGGACCATCAGGGCACCCAAGTGGAACGATTTGGATAGGGAGCATGGGACTGCCTCCTCCCTATTGTTAACATTTCGCGGAACGAGGGCGGGCTCTTCGACCCCATCTATTGGGTTTATTCTGTCAATCGAGGGCTCGATTCTAGTGCTGTGAGTGTGAACTTGCTTTTGGAAGGAGATTCTCTTCCCTATATTCGCGGGTTTCTCGTAAGTATCTCTGCTTACGGGCCCGCCCAAACGTTTTTGGCCCTTCATACAGGAGCTTGATGATCACAAACAACAATAGAATCCTGATCAAATCGTTTTTCAGATTATTCCACTGCTATAGAAAGTTACCTTTGGCGACTTGTACACGTAAATGCAGCCTGTACGAGATTTTGAATGGAAAGTACTGCGCAATTTGAATTTGACAGTTCACTTGGAGTATAAATAAGCGGGTCAAGTTCATTGGTTGACGTTTGTGTGTTTGGTCATGCTTTCAATGAAACGCCTGAAAGTATTTTACTTGTATACACATATATGCTATATTGTTGCAGACTGTGCAGCTGTTTGATCGTTCCGAACGATTATATACTCTAAATTAATTTTAGCTGACGTTTGTCTGAAAAACGATGTTCGACCATGTTTTAGCTGAGAAAATTTCTCATAAGAATAGTTATAGAACTTTCCATAAGTTTACAAAAAGGCTTGTTAACAGCGAACGAAAAGTTGCCATAGTAACCCTCAAACAACATGTGCACTGTCAGTTTCCTATCGAATTTGCTCAAAAGTCAAGGAGATGTTCAGAACGTTATTTAAAACTGTAAGCATAGCGGTGCGAAAACATCAAAATTTTAGCGAAGAACTTTGCTTGAAACCTAAATGCATGACCTTTATGACGGAAAGTATATTTTAGAACCCCACCTTCCCCTAGTTTGCTTCCCGATTGTAAAATAAAACTGCTTGTGACGATAAAGATGCATGTGAAAAGTTTCATTTTCTCCTGCCTCGGAGGATATTCATAGCATTTGCGTGGGTGGTGAGGTGCCATTAGCAACAGGTGGGCGACGTATTTTTCGCTGTCGTCAGCTGTGCGGGTAAATGTAGTCCAATTCATGAAGAGGAGCATGATTTTTTTGACGTTTTAAACGACATGTGGTAATTACAGTTTTACACCGTGGTTGTCTCTTGCAGTACTCGGCAACTGGGGATGATATTGTTGGCTCGATGACGGCATTTCTGTAATACTGTGTTTGACAGCTTATTTACTATCGGTCAGGTAGATCATCAAAAGGTCACATTGTAGCGTTCGTGGGAGGTTATGAACAAAGAATATAATTGTTTCTGAACGTCATTAGAATGATCAGTTTAAATATGAACAGACAACGGACATAAACTGCAGCACATAAAATCTTATATTAAGTGTTGCTTTGAAATAATTTGAATAAATTGCCATTCGCTTAACAAATACAGCTGCACGGGAAATTCCAAGAAAAAGACTTGAATCTAAAAAATACGCCTGCATCATACGTTTGCTTTGCCAACTGAGCCAAGGAAATCCTCAGGAGAGAAAAAAATGTATCCATCCTTTTGTCGGCGAAATCTCCCATTCCCATTCCAAAATTTCAATAGAGCTACAATGTTATTATGTTTTGATTAAACGGCACCCCACTAAATAAGCATCGCTGACTAGTGGGTGCAGACATAATACAAAATGACCATTGGTTTTACATGTCAACAAATCGTATTATCCCCGATGAGATTATACGAAACTGAAAGAAGAATATCACTTACTGATGGTTGCGCTCTGCTGATCGTGTTAATAAATGATTGTGCGGGGGTAATTACTCTATCCATTTTCACTTCGAGGTCATCGCCGTCGTCGTTCGGCCGGACATCCTTTCGGCAGTGTTGTAAGTAAGTAATGCAAACCGACACATACCGGCGACGGCGGCATACTTTGTCGGAACGATGTGCTCACAGAAGAAATGATCTTCTAATTGGATTGACTGCCATTGCCCCGGAGCCAAGCGTGGGTGTTACAGGAGGCACTACTTGACCTGTTTGAAACTGTGTAAGCCCTTTTAATTTGTGGAAGAAAGGCTTCGCAATACTAATCACTTGCGTGCAAGAGGGCCAAAAGGGTATTATTTTTAAACAAATGCATCAATTAAATTCAGGTTTTATAATAGATACTTAGATACATTAGGATTCAAGTTTCAATGCTTGCCATTGGCCAGCACTACTAGCAAAACCTTACGAGTTAACTATAATTGTTATATCTGTATTCTCCGTACGTGGAGTACCGATTATGATGTAGAAGGAGATGTCCGCTCATCACCATGAGGCACCAAGAGTGGACAGTAATGTTTGCTAGAATGAAAGATATGAAGAGAAAGTGTTGAAAGTTCCGTCAGTGTACGGTAGGTTGAAACTTTAATAGAAGTATTGAACATTGAGCGAAAGGGCATGAGTAAAGTAGTGCTCGAACCAAGGACGTTACCATTGCTTAACATCCCTCTGCGGGGTAGGTCAAGGCACGGACGAATCCGCCACCTCAACAGGCTGTTGAGTTGAATGAGCTCTGGAGCAATTTATCAGTGCTTTTTAGGATTTTTAGGATCTCTTCAATTTTGAAAAGAGTTAAATTGGATATGTTTATGGCAAATGCAAATAGTTAATATCTGACGATAAATCAAATGATGTCATAGTTAATCAAATGCATTTGACGAGTTGTTTTGAGTAATTTATAATAATCAACAATGCGGTCGTGTCTTGGAAACTACCATCCAACTGATTTTGCTCTTCTTTTTTGATCTTTTTAAAACAGCCAAAACGAAGCAGATTGTGTTACCATTATCAGAAACACCACAACAACATATTTTGTTTTCAATTTGATCTCAGACCCTGCTCGGATCCTCTCTTTAAAGTGAAAGATGATCAACAGTTACTACGTCAAACATTTTTAGTGAACTTAATCTGCGAAATTCTGACCGGAATGAGTCAATCCTTTACAAACTTACCAAACCCGCAGATCTTATCAACTTTCCAATACACACACAAATTAAAGTAGCACTATTGTGGCAAACATGACAAATACGTTTCTACATATATGAATCATTCGCAAAACGCCTTCCACTTATCACATTCTGTGCAGTTCGCACATTTATCCGGGAACTGCTCCGGGATGCTCGAATTATAGCGTGAGCAGCACATCTTAAACTTTCCAACATGCTTAAGTGTTACTTCATATACCGAAGCGAGTAGGTCACGTTATGTCAACAGCTCCGTTAAAATCCAATTAGCGTCCGAAAGTCAAAAAAGAAAATTGTGGAATTTTCGTTCAAATTGTTACTATTTGCGTTTACCACAGTGAATCTCCGGTCGTGTAGTGTTGCTCTACTTTTTGCCGAACAGCATCCCATTCGGTGACCGACCGGTGTTTTCATTGTACAGTTGTCGCGGTTCAGTAAGTTTTCACACACGTGCAAGTTGTTGTTGCCCACTAAACGGTTTCAAGCTCGGAATTCAAGTGAAAGTTTACGTTGATCAGAGAACAACAAAGTAGATTTGTTTACATCGCTGATTCTGTGAGTGATTCAGCAACAGAGATAAAAGGGAACTCCAACGACACCGGACAGGGAAGAATAGCGGCACTCAGGCGTTTGTTTTGGGAACTGGGCGACATGTTCGGCTCACGGCACAGGTGAGTTATGACTTTTGGAACGATTCTTTTTTGTTATCTGAAATTCCGTAGATTATGTAAGGTTAATGGTGGCATGTTCGGGTGCAGTTTGGGTTGTAAATAATGAGGAATTACTGTCACTGTGTTGAGCATTATGCGGTTGGTTGCCGCCGACGAAAGTGAAAGGAAACAAGTTTGGATTCGGCTTTTTGTTTTTTCTTTGGACATTAGATTAGTAGATGAATTTGGCTTCAGGCGCTTTAGTATGCTGTGGTGATCTTGAAACCATTTGCTTACAAGATTTTTTTTTTGACATAACAGCGCCAGGAGAGCCGAAGCCACCTTAGATCAGCGAATAATGGAGAGAGCACGACGTGGTACTAGACTATAGAGTGACTCATTAGCGAATGTGTCGCGTTTCCCCTAAAATTTATCGCAAGTGGTGGCATGGAATAAAGAATGAAATCAACATCCAAGCCGATGTTTACGGCTGGTGATTGGCGGGTTGAATAATGAGTTTATTTTTAAACTAGTAGACATTTGCATGAGCAACAATCAAATTTTACTTTTCGGGAATTCGGAACAGAATCGAGCATGGCAAATTAATTAGAGTAAAGCTAAAAGCAGGGCCTCAATGGTCAACTTTTTTTTTTTAATTTTTAGCTCATAACATAACTCAGCCATTCCATAAAATACCGATATAGTGGGTCAGAATTTCGTGAAAAATTGTCGTTTTGTTGCTTATCACAAAATATTAGACACATTTTTTTATTTTTGCATTAGGGTGACCATTTCCATGTTAGGGCGGTTTCAAAAATCGATTTTTTTTTTAGTTTTCCCGAAAATGACTTTTTTCAGGAAATCATAACTTTTGAATCGCTGAACCGATTTCGAATGATAAAACACCAAATTAAAGATAATTAAAAAATATGATGGCATTAGAAAATTGGAATTTTGTGTTGTAAAACATTGATTGTATTTGTATTTTGCGATTTTCGCGGTGTCTGACTAGAGGGCGCTATACGATTTTATATTTTTTCTTGAAAATTTAGACTGTTTTACACAATATATATAAAAATTAGAGGAGAATATTTTTTCGTTTTTGAGATTTTTTTTTGAAGTTCTCAAGTTTTGGGTTTTTGCGCCATACTCATATGCGACTAAACTATCATGTGTCTTGATTAATTCATGGTGACTGTCACATAGTCATATTATCTACATTTATTTCAATTTCGGATTCTAGACTACCATGGATTTCCCAAAGTCTTTAATCAAAGTTATAGATTGTTGATGGGTATCATAAATTGTCATAGGGATGCGTAGAATTGTAATTAAAGATCCATAGGGCATCAAATTGAGTATTAGGAATTTAAATTTAGGAGATGCATCCTTCACGTTCAATACGACACCCTAAATGCGAAAATGGTTCAGGCACACCAAAAAACGATAACGACATACATAATAATTATGTATTCATTTTTGTATTCTACTTCAGCTGTTATAGGCCTGGTTATTTTTTTTTTAACTCTTTATTTATTCCAAATTTTACATTATTTTACATTCATATATTAATCTAGGTGCTCCTGCTAAATAATTAACATTTCAACCTTATATGCTATCATTCATATCTAATTGTGTTAATATTATTTTTACCTTGTTCATTCAGTATTTTTAACAGGGTTTGTTTTTTTGCCTGCGTGTGAGAATAATTATTGATTTCTTAAAACTAGTTATCTATAGAGAGAATTGATCATTGCAATTGAAGATTGCAATGATTTTTGTCTAAAATTATGAATTATTTTGTTGGACATTTCTTCTGGAGTCTCAACGTTTGAAATTCTATGTAATTCAATAGTACTGAACCAGGGTATGAGCATGAGCATGAGCATAATTGACCGCCCGAGGTTGCTACTCCGTTGTTGCCAGATCAGCTGTTATTACACAGAGAACCAACAGATGATGCTTGGGACTAACATACATCTTCAATGTGTAAAAACTGGTGATCCCAACCTAAGGCAATACCGGCGCCGGCCTCGCCCGAATGCAGGTCAAGTAGGGAATGGGTAGGAAAATGTTGACGTGATACTCGCTTTATTGGAAGCCGCGGAATCCACTGCACTTCCACGAGAAATCACTGGGATTTTGGATAACAGGATTGGGTGGCAGCAGGGTTCGTTTTGGTTAACGATAAGCTGTCAAGTGTAATTAGTACCGATTTCCGATTTGAACCGATTTAAACCAACAGTAAGGATGCTATTGGGGCCACTCACAGAGTGTGATAGTGGTACAGTCATACCTCGATATAACGTAACCTCGATATAACGTAACTCGATATAACGTAACTTTTACCTCGATATAACGTAACTTTTTTTTGCCCTTATTTTTGGCAGTTTAAATTATAAACGTGATTTATCTATCACAAGAATAAATTTCTGTCTGTCTGTCTGTCTGCCCGGCCCTTACAGGCTCGAAAACTACTGAACCAATCGGCGTGAAAATTTGTATGCAGGAGTTTTTGGGGCCGGGGAAGGTTCTTATGATGGATCAAACCCCCTCCCTCATCTGGAAGGGGGGGGGGGTCTCTTATACAAATGAAACACAAATTTCTCTCAAATCAGCTCACACGATTGCACTAATACCATCATACTGACTCTACTCTGGATCCGTTTTCGTTCGGTAATTGCGAGACCTGACCCAGGTTTAAAACCGAAAATGACATAAAAGATTGCTGCAACCCAGATAGGCTTCGTTCTCTTTCACGACTTGAAAATCGATCAAGTGTCATTTGCTGAGTTGTCAGCTTTTGTCTTCTTTTTTTAATTTTAATGTTTTGTTTTCAACTGGTTCAGCGTTTGACGCAACCGCACCAATGACATCTAACGAAATGGGCACAGAAGCCGAATTTTGTCGCTTGCGGAAGTCTAGGTTCTCGATCTGAACGAAGTGATAAAAAAACGTCGTGAAGTGGATGTCTTTTGTCTAGTATGTCTTTTGTCTTATGTATTTTTTTGTCTTATTTTTCAACAAATCCACTTGATCCGGTCCATTTGAACTAAACAGTCCTAGTACAATCCTAGTTCAAAGATGGACTTCAAGTGTCCTTCAACCTATTGCCAAAATTTAAAATGAAAGGCTAGCTATTTTGACATTTCAAGTCCATCGGTTGTAACATCTGAAGTGCATTTGAAGTACGATTGTACTAGGACGGGAAGTACGATTGAAGTAGGAAAATACTTGGCTGATTCAATTGTACTAAGCTCCGCTATCTGGGAAGGTTTAGTGCAAAGCTGCTTGCGATGTTGCGTGCAATGCTTCAACATGGTTTGTATATGCCGTCAAACATCTGTTTTCTGTGGATTGTTTATTTTTGTGTATGTAGTAGGAAGCTAGCTGTTAAAACTGGTGAAAAATGGATCGTGTGTCGCGTAAACAAGAAAAAAAAAAACATAACCGTGTTGGTTTACTACTAGCGGATAAAATAAAAATTATTCAAAATCGTGGTGTTTCGATGAATGAAATAATGAAGAAATACAAAGTTCGGTCTGCATCTACCATCAATGCCAAAAATATGCAAAGGACATGTGTAAGAAACTTAAATGACATTCCGTGAAAACAATTTAACATGTTTTGTTTTTAATTTATAGCAAAACGAAACCGTTTCAAGAATCCTCGATACCCACAGGTTGACAAAGCTCTCTACATCTGGTTTTTGCAAAAAATCTTCAATGCTGACGAATGTGGGCTTTTTTTCAAGAAATCTCCAACATGAACATATGTTGAGAGAGACACCAAATCAAAAAAGATCGGATCACGTTCATGCCTTGATGCACCATGTATGGGTCGAAAGTCTCACAGACCTCGAGCACTCAAAAATCTTAAGGAGTTGCCTGTATACTACAGGGCATCCAAGAGCACTTGGACGATGGAAACGGAGCTCTTTAAAGAGTGTTTTTTTTTTTTGGGGAATCCGTCATGAAAGTGACCGCCTACCTCAAGTCAAAAGGACTTCCTCTAAGAGCCGCCGTTGTGTTGGACAATTTCACAGCTCATTACAATGCAGATGAGCTAAAAGCTGTCGATGGATCAACCCTGCAAACACCACCGCCATTCTTCAACCGATGGATCAGAATATCATTCAGATGATTAAGACGTGCTTCAGGAATCTGATGATGCAGGAAATTCAAATTCGTGGAGGAGAGTTTGACGAGTGCGTGAAGAAGAACAACATAAAGGGCGTTATCTTTTTGGGTTGCTCAAGCGAAGGAGGTAGTTCCAGCTGACTCGATTCGCAAATCTTGGAACATGCTTTACAATGCCCGTGAAATCGAGGATGAGGATGATGTACCGCTGTCCGTCATAAGAAACACGCCGAGAAGTATTGGTGAGAAGATAGCACAGACCGAAGAAATCGACGAGGAGGATGCCGGATTCGAAAAGCTGGACGATGATGAGATCATCGCAAGTGTTCTTCACAAAGATGCTGACGAAGACATTCCTATGCCGGTGACGACACAATGCAGTCAATGTCAACGCAGGAAGAAGCATCACAATTTGCGACTTTTGGAGATGATGACGAATATGTAGCAGACTTAAATGGGTTCGATCTGGTAATCAGATACGTGGAAGAGAACAATTGGCCACTGACTAAACAGTTCTCGCTGCGCCAGATACGTACTTATGTCATGGACATCGTAATTCATAAACAGCAGTAAGAAGGCTTCAGTGTAGGAATATTGTTTTGCTATTTTGTACTGGTTTGTGAATTGTTGTGAATTTGAGTTCCCGTTTTATGTATAAAGAATGGTAATATCAGAAGATTATTCACTCTGCAATGTTGTGTTTGTGTTTCAGGGTGTCGGAAGGTGTCATAATTACAATCGAAAATTTATCCTTACTGGCAACCATGGACCATTTTGACTTTTAATTAACCCACATTCAAACATCATCTGAATCACATCAGTGCAAGCGAGAGGGAAACAAACACTGCAAAAACAAATAATCAATTCGCGTAAGTGGTGCCAGAAATAAATGTATCTTCCATGTGGTGAGGAGTGAGTTTGAAGTGTGTCGGATTGTGTTTTTGAGGGTGTTAACACATGGTGGCGGAGTGAATTACCCCCTGGGTAGTATGGAATAAGCTGTAAACAAAACTGCTAAAAGTAATGCTCTAAGTTAAAAAAAAAAATTAAGAAAAAAAAAATCAAAAAATGAAAGGATCAATAAACAAACAAAATAAAGAATATAAAAATAAATTTAAAAAATTGGAAAAACATAGGTAAGAAGGGCTGGAACACCCTGCTGGGTGAATAACATTGATTCTACGTTAATTCTTTTATAGAAAAAAAGAGATAAAAAAAAATTCTGGTAAAAAAATTTTGCTTCGATATAACTTAACGAAAATAAAAATTGAGTTACGTTATATCGAGGTATGACTGTATTTCATTAGGAAAACAAGGTAATTCATCTCAACGCTTGAGAGCCAACTTGATCCGATCTACACCAACAGTACGGATGCCGCCTGAGTCTCTTACAAAATGGGACAGTGGTTTATTTGTGCCAGGATAGGGTGGCCCGACGAGAATGGCGAACGAATAATTTGGATCCCAATTAATTATGTACCTCGCCACCGACCGATCTTGCCCGGCGAACCACGACTTCTGATGATCAACTGATCACTCGCGCAACGAACAATAGACAAGCGAAACAATAGACAAAGCGCTACGCTCGATAGCAAAATATTGCGGAACAAAGTATCGACACAACCGATTCAACCGATTCAACCGATGGTCGACGCAAACCTATTAAAAATAAATTTTATTAATATAGATACAATGGATAACAATTACCTGTCTTGCTCCATGTCCTTGAGAGTACTTACCACATCACAAGTCGCCTGTACCCAACTCCGGATGTGTCCGTTTTGAGAAATAGAGAAATACCAGACACCGTCCTCAAATCTTGGTAGAAACAAACCATTTAAAGCTGAACAATGCATCAGGTCCCGAACAACACTGAGAGACTCTCCCCGTCGACCCTTTCTTTCATCAACAGCTTGTCTATCAAAGGATTTGCTGATGTTTTTGACATATTGGATCCTTAATTACACCTTATATTATTGTTCTGTGCGTTGAAAATACTTGAACATGTTTTTACACAGCCGTAGGAACACAAAGAGAAAGTCGATGAAGAGAGCCTCCCAATGCCACTCAGGACCCAATGCGTTGTTCAGCTTGATTTGTTGCCACATTAAACCGATCCGGCAGGGGCTCGCAAACGATGCAATCCGCCATGAACGATGCACTTTCCTCCCATGACCCGATCATTGGGAGGAAAACCGATTGCTTCAGCGACGTGCACACACCTGCACCGCACTCGTCCGGCAGCGCATGAATCAACGGTGCGGGAACCTTTGCTTGTACTTATAACTTACTATTTCGTTTCAACCCAAAAATAGGCCCGTCCCGGACACATCACGGTGCAAAGAGAACACTTCTTCATGCTTATGTATAAGGCCAGCTGGAAACATGAGATTTCTGCTAGGTTTCTTTCATGTATTTGGCTGGCGTGAAGAGTCTCCCGGCTAAGAAACACCCGTCATCACCAATGTCATCAAAGCAGCTTAACCGAAAAGGAGACAAATTTTTGAGAAAAGGAAAACAAAAAATATTCTCCCAATTTTTTGAATGAAGCAAGGATTGAGCGTAAGGCTATACTACTGGCTCATCAAAGCTTATTGCAAAAAGGAATATATCTCGAGAACTTCTCCAAACAGACGCACCTGATCCTGCAAACAAAGAGGGGTAGTAAGATTCGAACGCAAATCTCCCAAGATCCTCCGCACCCTCACGGAAAATAGCATCACCATCATGTTAGGGAAATGTTATTCCTTGTGTAGGTGGCCCTCGTTTACATGAAAGTGCTAAGGGTTTCAAGAATCCAACGATTGAATCCCACGTCCCCTCATCGTCCACAAAAGCAGACACGTCCGGCTCAAAAATTACTCGAGATATTAGTAAATATCCCGCGAAGCGAGGAAAAAAACGCAATGCGTATCCATGGCAACGATGGAAAAATAATGAAGTAATGGGCAAGAATATTTAATATAATGTTAAACACTTAATGAACGTTTACTTATCTTGATGACGTTTCGTTGGTCCTCATCCTGTTTCGGAATTGTACGGAAATGCAACCGTACAAAGTCTACCAGCATCATGATTTTGACTCCCATGCCAAAAAAAGATACATCTCTAGTATTGCTGAAAATGTGCTACAGGCACTTCATGCGGAAACAGTAGCACAATTCTTCGTTTCTTCACGTTATTGAAAAACAAACTGCACTAGAGAAATATGTATGCCCCACGGCAACTCGAACACAACGCGAAACGTAAATTTTATAAATTTATTACTCCGCGACATTCTGAAATGCTAGATGAGCTAGACTACTCGAACAGCAATCGGAGCACTGCCACCATTCTCATTGCTGAAATTTCCGAAACCAAATTCACAATTCCACATATTCACAAATACCGATTTTCAACAAACTAAAAAAAAAAACGTGACAGCTCACGTAAAACACAACTGTCTCAATAGTACTGAACCAGGGTAGCAGCTTCAAAATCATTTTCAGAACTTTGTTGAATCCTTTCATGTGCTTTTTTCCTAGTAGCACAACAACTAAACCATATTGGCACAGCATAAAGCATGGCCGGTCTAAAAAGTTGTTTGAATATTAGAAGTTTGTTCTTCAAACAAAGTTTGGATTTTCGGTTTACAAGAGGATATAAACATTATATATATTTTTTGTACATATAGTTTGGGTACTTTGAAAAAAATTAAAAATTTTTTTTTTTTTTTAAATTAATTTCTTAATTTTTTCTTTTATATGTTCGGAAATTGGAAAACCCTCCTTATTGTCGGTTTATATTTTTAAAAATTTTGAGGGGGGGGAGGGGGGGGGGGAGAGGGGGTGGTAATAGGGGAATATTATAAGTTGAGTTTTGGAAGCATTAGGAGAAATATTCCATTATTGAACATAATGTCCAAGCTTTTTTGTGGCCTCCTGGATATAACACGAAGACTTTTTCCTTTAGCGGAAATGCCTGTGTCATCAGCAAAGCAAGATTTTTGACAGCCGAGGTAAATCAGGGAGATCTGAAGTGAAAATGTTATAAAGTATTGGCCCAAGAATGCTTCCTTGAGGAACACCAGCTCTAACAGGCAATTGATCAGATTTAGAATTTCGATAATTTACTTGCAAAGTTCTATCAGTTAAGTAGTTTGGAACTAATTTCATGATATAAAGCGGAAAATTGAACTTTTTCAGTTTCGCAATCAAACCTTCATGCCATACACTGTCGAATGCTTTTTCTATGTCTAGAAGAGCAGCCTTCAGATTTGTTTGAACGAATTAAATTAGTAACTCTTAAGAGTTGATGAGTAGTTGAATGGCCATGGCGAAATCCAAATTGCTCATCTGCAAAAATTGAGTTTCTATTGATGTGAAGCATCATTCTATTCAAAATTATTTTTTCAAAAAGCTTACTTATTGAAGAAAGCAAACTGATTGGTCGGTAGCTAGAAGCTTCAGCCGGATTTTTGTCTGGCTTCAAAATAGGCACGACTTTTGCATTTTTCCATTTATCTGGAAAGTATGCCAGATGAAAACATCTGTTAAATAGTTTTACCTAGAAAGACAAAGTACTCTCAGGGAGTTTTTTGATGAGGATATAGAAAATTCCATCATCATCATATTTTGAAAATTTTTAGTTATAGTTTTTACTTCATCCAAACCAGTTCCCCAAGAATCATCAAAAATATTTTCTAGTGAGAAAATATTCAGATACTCCCTGGAAACCTGACCCTCAATAGGACTTGTAAGACCCAAACTGAAATTCTGAGAGCTCTCAAACTGCTTAACAAGTTTTTGAGCTTTTTCCGCATTTATGTTCAAAATTTTATCACCTTCCTTAAGCGCTTTTGAGGTTTTTTCAATATTTTAGAGAGTTTCCAGAAAGGTTTGGAACTCGGATCTAATGTCGACACATTACTAATTTGGATAATGATGGCAACGCCACCACCGGCTTCATTAAAGCGATCATTTCGGTAGATAAAATAATTTGGATCTCTTTTGACCTTATGGGCAGGTTTGAGATAAGTCTCAGTTATAACAGCGTTATGAACTCTTAAAAAATTAAATAGCTCATCCTCGTTATCTCTGATGGATCGAGCATTCCAATTCAAAATATTTAATGACTTAAAATCCATTACTGAACGTCAATGTCATGACAATATTATTGGCAAATTTAATACCAGTTTGGATAGCTTCAAACATGGAATTAGTTTTTAGCATATCGGTTATCATGTCGATTAACGATTGCTGTAAAAATTCTAATTTAGGAGCGGATATGTTACCTAAATCAAATTCATCAGAAGCCCCGTGGGAATTTTGGTGTTGGTTTCTACCCGTTGCAACGGCAGCGTAGGTAGGTCCATTTACATGTTGAACATTGTTAACAACACGGTTAGGTAAGAATGTAGGGTTTGTAGATTGAACCCTGTTGTTGCCTACAGGTATCGAAGTAGCGTTTGCTCCTCGTTGAGCGTTTGAAGTAACAGTTGCGGATGGAAAAACCTGTCCGCTATTTCTACCGACGGTTTTGTAGGAATTTGTTCTTTGCTGATCGTTGTTAACAGTTGCAGAATGGGTAGTAGCTGGTCGGGAACGTATATTGTTTCCTACCTGGCGTTTAGTGCGCGACTGCAAAATTGCTTTGCGAGTCTTGCACTCCCAAAAATTTGATTTATGGTTTTCACCACAATTTGAACATTTGCATTTTTGAGGATCTTCTTTCACAGGACAGTCGTCCTTAGTGTGCGAGGAATCACCACAATTCATGCATTTACCAATCATATGGCAATGCTTTGTTCCGCGACCCCATCCCTGGCACTTACGGCACTGGGTGAGGCTTTGGAAATTTGCTCCAGTCTTCCTGAAATGTTCCCACTTCACTCGGACATGGAGCAAAAGGCTTGCTTTTTCTAAAGCCTTAAGGTTATTAAGTTCACTTGACTTGAAGTGAACTAAGTAGAAATCGTTTGAAATCCCTTTGCGAGAATCGCCAGGCCGGGATTTCATTTTCATTTTAATTACTTGGACTAGGCTAATTCCAAGTAATTTTATCAACTCGTTTTTTATTTCTTCCTGAGATTCACCACTGGGCAGTCCTTTCAAGACAACCTTGAAAAGACGCTCTGCTTTGGTGTCGTATGTGAAAAAAATTGTTGTTCTTCTGAGTAAGATACTCAAGTAGACGTTTGATTCCGTCCAAGGTTTCTGCATGCAAACGACATTCACCTCGTCTGGAAATTTGAAGGAAATATTTCACACCTTCAACAAATGTTAAGATTTCCTTGCGAAAAGCATGGAAATCCGAAATTGTCACCACAATAGGGGGAACTTTTTCCTTTCTCAATCGAGAGTTTTTTTCAAATTTTGATTAGACGATGGATCACTCTCATCATCTGTGAGCATATCAAATTGATTACACACATTTATTTGATTTGCAGGTGAATCAATAGATTGCCCTTTTCGTTTACGCTTATTTGCTATAGTGGCAGAATAAATTGCTCCAAATCGACAACCAAGCAGATAACTATAAGAGTCCAAGGGACCGAAGAGGAATTTTCCAATGCGATATCCAAGCCGGGTTACCCGAAGGGCCTAACAAGGATCGAAAAGAAATAAGAGGGAATCTAAAAATTGTAGGTATTATTTAGCACTGAAAAGTGCTGTTTAAGATTTGTTGTAGCGTTAGGTAGCAATAGCACTTCCTTCAGCAAATAGAAAATAGAACCGCACGGCATGAGAGCACAACGCAGACTGTTGTTATAGGCTTGGTTATGAATACTTCAACAAGTCGATGACTACCTAGGTAGATTATTATTCTCTAGCCTTTATTGTTGTGTTTTTGAGCCGCGCCTGTCCGGGAAAACGAGACTATGTTATTTCAAAAAAACGTTGATGGTAAGGTTTATATACAACGAAGATTAGTATTGTGTAATTTGAGAGAGGCTTACGCCATTTTTAAAGAACAATATCCCACAATTAAAATGGGTTTTTCAATTTTTGTAAGTAATCGTCCTAAGTATTGCTTACTGGCAGGAGCGAGTTTAACACATACTGTTTGCGTATGCAGGGTTGGTAGCGGATTTGTGGATAAATAATAGTGACTTTAGTGACTAAAATAGTAAAAACAGTGACCAAATAGTGACTAAAAAGTGATTTCCAGATTTTAGTATTTTTTAAATCTTTTATACAGTTGTTGTATAAGTACAGTAAAAATGAACAAATTGATGACCTCCGTTTGCAAAAATGAATAATACTGCTGCGCAGTGTCACTTTTTGGTTTTTTTTCTTAAGAAGCCTGTAATCAAGCGATTTTTTTTCTACACGACCTCCGCACGACTTGGTCCGCAGCTCGTTTTTGCGAAGACGGGTATATACGCACGGTTGAAACACCTTCCAGCATGGCCTGTGCTAGAATTACTTCGGACATATCTTGCATCTCTATTCCTTTTTTGAGCCGTTGCCATGTGAAGCTGTTTTCACTACCTTAATCACCTGGGGGTATTTAGGCTCACCTAAAGCCGTTTGCTTAGTAAAAAAAAAACTGGTTCCAATACTCCTCAATTCTGCACTCTGTACTCAAGGTCAGCACCTAGCAAGTTCCATTCGTCAGTAAGAAGATCATAGTTGACCTGAATCGAAAGAAATTTGGCGATTTTCACAACATACTTATAGCTTTCTCTGTATGCAACGGCTGGTGGGTTGAGGCAATGGCAATATTTTATAAACGAGTTCTGCTAAGGAGGTTTTTGACGTAGGCCAACCTCTTTGTTTTCTATACTGTGGACAATTTAAAAAAAAATCGCATTGCAACCGTCACGAAAAGTGGTCAGGTTTTGAGCATTAATATCTCAGTCATATCTCAAAAGATTTTTACACCAATCGATCGGAAGTATTTCTACGCATCAATTTCAATAGAAAACATTGTTGATTTCGGGCCACATACTACTGTAAAATTTATAAATGTTAAGCCTAGTCTTATAATTCTCTTCTTCAGGCCTAAGGGGTCATATATGACCCCAAAAGGATAATGGCTGTATACAATCACATAGATTGAACAAAAGTGCACACTTTCTTTGGCAAATTTGTTTTCCATAAACTCTTCTATCTGGAAAATATAAAATAAATTGACAACCTAGAACATTCTGAACACAAAGACGTTCAGGAAGAAAAAATAAATGCCTTATTAATAGTGTAAAGCTTTTTTTTAGAATATTGTACATATGCATATACATTATTTAATTCTCGTTGATAAATGTTAAATATTTTTGTATCTCTCTGGGATGCTTTAGGTCATCCAAAATGTACTTGAGTTCAGTACTTCAGATCTACAGTTGTAACAGTAGTAGTTTAGGGGTATATAAGGTTACAATATGTATTCAAACATATTGAATGAAATTTTTGGAAGGTCAACAGTCATGATTTGATAACTTTGCGATGTTCTAGGTCATCCAAACTGTCCTTGAGTTCATAACTTAAGATTTACAGTAGTAACTATAGCGTTTTGGGCTATACAAAGTTACGCTACGTATTCAACCATATTTAGTGAATATTTTCGAACGTAAAAATACATCAGGAGATGAACGGGATGATCTAGATCATCCAAACTGGAGTTCAGAACATAAGATCTACAGTTGTAACAGTAGGTGTTTGGAGTGTGTAAAGGGATAATATGTATTTAACAATATTGATTGAATAGTGTGGAAGGCCAACCGACATAATGCGACAATCTTGGGATATTCTAGGTACTCCAAACTGTCCTTAAGTTCAAAACATAAGATCTACAGCTGTAATCTGTATTTCAACATATTCAATGAATCTTTTGGAAGGTCAACAGTCATTATTTTATAACTTTGAGGTCCTCTAGGTAATCCAAACCGTCCTCGAGCTCAGAACTTAAAATATACGTTAGTAACAGTAGTTTTTGGGCTATACAAAGTTACGTCACGTATTCAAGTATATTCAGTGAATATTTTCGAACGTAAAAATACACAAGAAGATAATTTTAGGATGATCTAGGTTATTCAAACTGTCTTGGCGTTTAGAACTTAAGATTTACGGTCGTAAGACTAAATTTTAGGCAATATAAAGTTACAATAAATATTCAATTAATATTCTTAAAGTCAAAAAACATTATAAAGCAATATGACATGTTCTACGTCATCCAAACTATCCTTGAGATCAGAGCATAGGACCTACAGTTGTATCAAAAGCTTTCTGGGCTACTGAAAGCTACGATGTGTATCGAAACACATTCATTGAATATTTTGGAAGAAAAACAGACATTATGAGATAATCTTCGGATGTTTTAGGTTATCCAAACTTTCCTGGTGTTAATACGCCCGTCGATTCGGCGAACCCCTCGTATCGCTGTCAATCTACGACGACGCCTGTCATCGATTGAGCATGAGCACAAAGCCGCGGTCGTGAGCTGTCACGTAGGATGATGTAAGCGAATTGATCGGGAAACAATAATGAGAAGAATTTGTGCTCTATACGCTAGTTTACGATCTAAAAGTTTATAGTTATTAGTGATTTACATATATTAAACGGTTGAATATTAAAAATTAGTTGATACCATTTATGCTAAGATAGCAATAAGGTGAGATGAATATTCTCTATGATACAAGTTTGTTTATTGACTATTGTTCTTATGATAGCTTAAAATTACAACTATGAACTAAAAACGAATTACAACTATAAAAACAAACTAGAAACCACTACTAAATCAACACACTACCTAAGTGAACGGTAAGAGCAGAATTCATTACATTTTAATTCAAAGTGATGTATATTAAACACTAATTTGCAACAGCTAGAGCTGCACCTGAGGTTAGGTTAGCACAAGTCGGACTCGGACTGTTCGAAGAGTAGAAGAATTACTAAATGTAAGTCTCGAAGTCTGTACTTCAACAATTATTTAATTATGTTGCTCTTTTTAGGAATTTATAACATTTTTGTTACACGCGGTAATAAAAGGTTTATTGGATTCGGTTAATTCTGGTGACATTCGCAACTATTCTTCCATTCGCAACTATTCTTCCAACACCTTCCACACTTAAAATCTACAACTGAAGATTTTAAGTTTTGAATTGTAGCTTAAAATCTACAGCTTTTTGGACAAAACAAAGTAACAATATGTATTTGACCAAATTAAGTGAGTCTTTTGGAAGGTCAACCTATATAATGAGAAATCTTGGGAGGTTCAGGTTCATAAACTGACCTTGAGTTCAGAACTTAAGATATACAGTAGTAACCGTAGTCTGTTGGGCTATACAAAGCTACGATAAATATTCAAACATGTTCAATGAATATTCTGAAACGTCCACAGACATCATGAGATAACCTTGTTAGTTTCAGTTCATTCAAACTGTCCTTCAAAACTTAAGGTCGACAATTGTAACAATAGCTTTATGGGCTATACAAAGTTAAGTTAGTTAGTTTGGCATAGAATATCTCAAGATTATCTCATAATGTCAGTTGGTCTTCCAACACATTCATTGAATATGTTTGAATACATATCATAACAATGCATAGCGGATAAAGCTACTGTTACAACTGTAGATCTTAAGTTCTGATGATCTGGGCAGTTTGGACGACCCAGCACATCTAAAAAAATATTTCCTACTTTTTTCAATAATTTCTATGTTATTGAGCATCAAATCAATCAGAATTCACCATATTTCCTGTATAAATTAGGCCTGATAGGGTTAATTCAAAGAACATTGCATTTATTATCGTAGTCCTACGTCATCATTCCGAACAACCCAATGGGGCTGTATACCTTGTAGTTTTTGATTACGTGGTTACCAACAACAACGTAATGCCTATTTGCATTGTTGAAAAAGTGGAGTTTGTCGACCTCCTTTAATTTGACCAGATCTGTCATTGCTTCATCCCCAACATAAACTTTTTCCGCAGGTAGCAAGTTCTCAATATTCTCGAGAAAGTCCTCTGAAAGTGAAATATTCTCGGGCCACACATTGGGCTTACAAACTCGACCGACGATGGTTCGCACCAACCTTTCCTGAGCAGCGTACATTAGATGTAGGGTAGGACGGGGCAAGATCGCCACCCGGGGCAAGATGAGCACCCTCCTTGTTTACATAAAACATAGAAGTTTCATAGGAAATCAATATGTGTACCTGTAATTTATAATATAAGGATGTAACGCTCCAAAAATTATTTGAAAATATTCAGTATTCTTCAAGATATTAATGAAAATGTGTCCACTGAAAAACGTACAACCTTTGTTATAAGAATAACAAAGAATAACAATAAGCAGCGACCTCGGAAGGCATTTCCGTGAAAAGAGCTGCAAGGTGAGGAAGTCAACCAGATGGGTCGGTTCTGCACTGTTTTTACAGAACATCAGGAGAATGAACTAGTGCAGCATGTACTGAATCTCGAAAAATCACTTTACGGCCTAACGACCAATGACATTCGCCAGCTGGCCTTTGAACTTGCGGAAAAAAACCAAATTCCTCATCCGTTCAACAAATTTAAAGGACTTGCGGGACAAGATTGGCTGGCTGGATTCCGAAAGCGGCACCCTGAGCTTACTCTGCGAACTCCGGAAGCTACATCAGTAGCAAGAGCTCAAGGGTTCAACATAGTGGCCGTTGAGCGATTTTATTTGATGCTAGAGGAAACCATCACGATAGGAAAATTCACACCTTGCCGGATCTATAATGTGGACGAAACGTCGGTTCTTACGGTAAGATTTTTGTTTTATTTCTTTTCAAAATATGATTCTAAATCTATCTTCTACTGTCACGACATTACAGGTTCAAACGAAACGAAGTAAAATTTTGGCACTTCGTGGTAAACGGCAAATTGGATGCATTACGTCGGCAGAGAGGGGCGTTTTAATAACAGCTGCTATTTGTGTATCTGCAACGGGTCATTACGTGCCACCCATGCTTATCTTCCCAAGAGTAAGGATGACGGAACAGCTTAAAGTTGGTGCTCCTTCGGAATCCATACTTAGCTGCAATCCAAGCGGTTGGATGACTGGTAAGGATTTTTGTAAATGGTTCGACCATTTCGTCCAACATACCAGACCAACACCGGAAAACCCGGTACTGCTACTACTGGATGGTCACAGCTCCCACACACAAAATCTAGCCTTTGTAGAAAAGGCTAGAGCGACCAACGTTACGGTTATATCGTTTCCGCCACACTGCACTCACAAAATGCAGCCTCTCGATGTTAGCTACATGGCATCACTCAAAATGCATTTCTCACAAGCTGTGGAGTTATTTTTAAAAGCCAACCCTGGAAAAGTCGTGACGGTAAACGAGATATGCTCGCTCTTCGGAAAAGCGTTCCTGGCATCCGCGACCCCTTCCACCGCTATTAATGGTTTTAGGAAAACAGGCATAGTACCTTTGAACAAATTTATCTTTGGAGAAGAAGATTTTGCTGCATCCAATGTGTCGGATGTTCCCCAAATTATGGATGACGAGCCTCCCTTCCACGGATTTGATGACTGTGGAGAAAAACCAATGTCATTCAACACCTTGGTTGATCTCCCAAGCCTTGGCCAGACTTTGTGCTCGGGGCCGATCACAAATCAGGAACAGCACATTTCTTCCGGAACAACTTCACAACTGATCCAGAACCATATGCAGGAAGCCGATCAAGCGTTTGTGACTTCGCCATCAGAGTTGAAGCCGCTTCCGAAGATGGCGTCCAGGAATAAATCTCGTTCCAGAAAGAAGGAAAAAGCAGCTGTTATCACTTCTAGCCCCCATCAAAACATGCTGAAAACATCTATGGCCATGAAAGATATCAACGAGATTCAAAAACAGAAACGAAAATCATCAAGAGCTGCATCCGGGAAATTGAACAATAAAAGAAAACTGATCCCACTGGTTGAAGATTCGCTATGCCACAAATGTGGATCCAACTTCGGACACTCCATCGAAGGGGAAAATTGGAGTAAATGTATAGATTGTAATACATGGTTCCATCTCTGCGAGGGTGCCAATTGTCACTTCTGTTAATCTGTAAGAGGGATTTGTTTGAAATAAACGTACCTACTTTTGGATTTGTATGTTACATTTTACTGGATTTCATTCTTATTTCTGATGCCTGACATTATCTATAGTAAATAGTACCAGGTTCTCACTAAAATCTTGAATACAATGTTTAAACGCACTTTTTTACATGAGTGCCCATTTTGCCCCGTAGGGGTGCTCATCTTGCCCCGAGGTATCTGAGAACAGCAGAAAAAAGTTGTTTTTTTATTTTATGTATTTTGAATGCATTTTTAGGTATAATGAGTTGTATCAATGCTTAAGCGCTAGAACAGACACCATAGAACTTGGGTATACGACAGACCAATGAAAAATATATGATTAACCCATGTAAAAAACATGTCAAGCTTAGGGTGGCGATCTTGCCCCGTCCTACCCTATGAGTTGTTCTTCCCTTCTTGCTTGACTGTCGGGATACGAACAATCAAATCTAGATTCAGAATTACTAAGTGAGTAACCGAAAACAAGTCCTTTATCTGATTTTCAATTCGTTCCGCTTTTGAAAAAACTGAATCTAACAAAATATTTTTCAAAAAAGTGAATGTAAATCAAAAATGACTTGATTCTTTTATGTAGTTTCTTCATTGGACATTTTATTTGCATATTGGATAAACGTTTTAAGTTTTTTGCTCCTATCCCGTTGGATTTGTCATGGGGTTCACTTGGTTTATATGTATAAAAATATGAAAAATTATTATGAAATAGCTAGAAAATTGTAAGAATAATGAAAGATTATGTAATATGGGACCACATGCGTCGCATTCAAGCTAATCTAGAGTGCTGTGACCAACCACCGCTCTGCATTTGACAAGTTCAATTGAGGTAGGGGCGGGATAGCGTTCGCCAGGGCATCTAGTTTTTTACTGTATATTTCTCGACTTTTATATAGTGTGGCCAGATCGCTTAATTTGGTTGACAATTGTACAGTAGGTACAAGTGATTTTTTTAAACCTTTTACAAACGGCGGTGCGAAAATAGTGACGTAAGTGGCCAGTTTCCGAAAAATAGTGACTGTTGGATGCAAATAGTGACTTTTTAGTGACTATACTCAAAATAGTGACTAAGTCACTAAAAAGTGACCTGCTACCAGCCCTGCCTATGTTGCTTTCAATTCGCGAGTGTTTTGAGATTCGAGAAAAATCGACATATTTTACAATATGCCTTTTTCCCCAATCATGAATTACTTGAGAGTTTTATGGCGGGGGCGACCCCGGCGTAGTGGTTAACATCCATACCTCTCACGCCAAAGTCACGAGTTCGAATCTCACCTCCGAACAAGTTACGAAAATACCCAAAAAGGGAATTTGAGTAACTACGACGGGAGATGAACCAGCCCAAGGCTGAAAATCTCGATAATCAAGACAAAAAAAAAAAAAAAAAAGAGTTTTATGGCGTTGTTTGTTTACAACTTTCCAGATCCGAATTTGACATGGCATGAGACATCTATGCCGATATTCGAGGAAGCGCCTTCTCGCAGATTGTTTGTATACGTGATTGAGTAGTAGTGATGTTGGAGTCGGTGAATTTTCTTAGGGCGACTCTCTTTCCGGCTTCCATTCGGCTTCCATAGGCGTCTATAATGGTGCAGCTTCTTCGGAGCATGTCTGTCACTGGCATATGCCAAGACGTATTTAAAAAGTCTCACCAGCGGACTCGACGTTAACGGTGTCCAGAAAGAGGCACGGCGTTATCAAGCCGAGGGTGGAGATTTTCTTGACGACCTTAAGTATAGAAGAGTATAATTGTACTTGGCACACAAAATACCAATTCAAGCATTGTTGTTGATATCAAAGGCTCGCAATTAATAATTGAGGAGGTTTATCTAGAAAAGTAAACTAACTGCTAGGAAAACTATCGCTACAAACACGTGATACGCAGTTTTGTTGTTTTATCGTCAATATGTATGTTTCGATAGTGGTAGAATAGTACTGGATAGAAATATTCATTCAAGTATATATTGAAAGCTGACATACAAATCCAATAACTATACATACTATAAAAGCTATAATGCAATAAGTTTCATTGTTAATTCTGTGTTCATGTCTAAGAAGTTTTTGAAATTTTAAAGAATTTTTTGGCTGGGTGAAAATATTGTTTTTTAAGAAAACTCCAGGGTATTTCTGAGAACAATAAAACAGGTTTCAAAAGCGGATAAATGCAACAAATAGAAAATTGGTAGTATGTTTTTTGCACAAGACAGGTATGTAGTAAGACGTGGTTTGCCTCAGTTTATTAAAATTGATACAGAATGTGTAATATTTCCGTTGTTTTGTAGAAAAATCAACTTAGCTAGATACATTAGCTTGGTATTTGGAATTTCTAATGTCCCTTTAATAAAGAATCCCTCATGGGGTTCGTCATGCAATCATTCAGCGTACTGGTAAATCAGTTTCCTCGTTGGGATCGCAGTGCACCTTGCACAAATCTGAAGGACTACAAATTAATAACGTGATATTTATACCAACCAACGACAGTACCGTAAACAAGAGAAGTACTTTATCGCATGCTTTTACACACACTCACAATTATCGAGCTGCGTGGGAGGAATCCAATCTGCCTACAAACGACCCGATATGGATTAGATAAAGTCATTAAAACGTGCCTCGAACGTCATTTCTGCAAGCTTCATAAAAGAGCTGGTACATATTTCTACATACACATATTTCATTTCGTTCGCCTCCCCACGCCATCACATCACTGTGTCAATCAAATTCAGTCCATGACGTCATTGATTCGTGTGAACCACAAAAGCATCACATAGGACCAGCAGCTTTGACACAATACATTCAATATGGTTCCGCAAAAAAAAATCCGAACAATAACTTACCTTGGACCGTTGGAAGCCATCCGGATTCATGCTTGGCATCAGGAAGATGGCCGTACTATTGATCAGCGCCCCAATCTCGGGATCCTGTTCGTAATTGTTGACCAAATACTGCGTCAAATAGATCAGCAGTTCGCGACCGACAGTTTCGTCACCATGCATGTTGGCCACGTACTTAAACATTGGCATCAGCAGTGGCCTTGGTCGATCGATATTCGGTCTGATTTCCACGGCCAACAGCGGGCGGTTCTCCAGTGATGTACCAACATTGTGCACTTTCACCAAGGTCGGATGATTCTTCTGAAGACGTGCCAGCAGATCCTGCAGTTCATCGTTGGACTCATAGTGCGGATTCTGAAGGAAACTTTCGTCCTCGATTATGGCCCCAGCGGGGGACGAACTCTTCTGCAGCGTAAAGCCATTTACGAGTAAAACGAAACAATTTAGAGCAATCACTAGCACTGCGGATAATTTCCTATTCTGAAACATTATCCAGCTTTTCCTGTTGGCTGTTTTCCGCTCCAGAGGAACGAACAGCAGATTTCACAATATGGAAAGATTTTCTTTCTCTTCCTAGTATTAACCACTTTTCCCTCTTACTTTCACACACTAGCACACAGCAGCTACTGAAATTTCAATTTCGACGAAAATCAGCCGAAAATTTCTTCGCTACAAGCGGGTCGTTTAACACCCACGCGGGGGTGCTGGAAAATTATTTTCCCGATCCTCCACTTTGCCTACTAGCAGAATTCACAACAGGCGACGGACGACGTGTGCTACTCCAACGGAGGAAAATTCGTATTTACCCTACCATTCGGTTCACCACCAGAGGCAAACCTACGACGCGACGATTGCCTTTTTGAAAGGTGAATAATGAACGTCAACAGAAGTGAAATGCAAACAGGGCTGCCAGTTCGTATGACAGTTTAAATAAGTATCGACAAAAGTGGAAGCTAAAAAATCGATACATTATTCATCGATACACATTTTTACACTGAGAAAAACTAAAGCACGTAAATATTTCGAAGAAAACACCTTTTTCGAATCTTTAGCGCGATTTATTTGCGTGGATTTTATCATGATAGGTGAAGATGTGTGAAGATATGTGAAGACTTGCTGGAAAATATTGAAAAACCCGGATAAAGAGACCCATAAAATAACAAAACAATAATATAAATAAATAAATCCACACTGATACAATAGATCTGCTATTTACACTATATGCTAGAATATTCAACAATTGTAAAACAATCAATAGTTATTCAATCAGATTTGTTAGGGGTTGTTTTTAAACCTCGTAGAGGTAGATTTGAAAATTTTAGGCCCCCCCCCCCCCCCCTCTTTTCTTTTTTTTTTTTTTTTTTTTTTTGTTTGTTTGTGGGGTTGTTTTTTTTTTTCCCCCCCCCCAGTTTAAATGAATTTTTTGTTTGTTTATTAAAATCAATAAAAAAAAATATTAATTTTTTTAAAATTAAAAAATAAAAAATAATATTATATTTTTTTTTATTTATTTTATTTTTTTTTTTTTTTTTTTTTTTATTTTTTTTTTTATTTTTTTTTTTTTTTTTTTTTTTTTTTTTATTTTTTTTTTTTTTTTTAATTTTATTTAAGCATCCGTAGCGGTGCGCGACTAAACTATATTTGATCGCCCTCACCATCACTTCAAACCGTATCGGGCGCAACTAAAAGCGCTAGCAAAATTGTGGCGTGACTATCGGAAAGCATCGGGCGCTCAAATTTAGCAACGCGATAGTGGCGCGAGAGAGGGCGTTGTTATTCGCCTCTTCATTGTCAAAAATCTCCGATTGGTTTGTTATTTATTTTTGTTTACGCAATCAGAAGTGCTTCAAAGTGATTTTCATTGGAAAGTTTAAGTGGCAAGAGTTTAGCAAAGTGCTGAAAATAGTAGAAAATTATTTGATTAATAGACCATTCCCGTTAGACCTATCACCATTTTTGAATTTATTTCTTACGACAATTTTAATTTATGTTTATTTTATATGCCCTCCTGATATCAGTCTATGTATCTTCTATATAAAAATCAATGTTTGTATTTTTGTACGTTTGTATATACGACCCTCAATAACTTAAGAACGCGTGGATCCGTTTTAACCAAATTTGGTATACGTATTCTTCAACTCTCTGGGACAAACATAGGGAGGTTGAGAAGGGTAAAGGGTTCTTGGATAAGGGGGAGGGGCTGTACTGCAAAGTGTGTCCAGGCATATGAAAACAGATAAGCAATAATTCTCATGCTCCTGAGTGAGTTGGTGAGTTTGATGATGAGTTTGGTGATGACTTAGTGAGTATGGTGGTGAGTCTGTTAAAGATTTTAGTGGTGAATTTGATGATGGGTTTGGTGGTGAATTTGATGGTTAGTTTGATGGTGAGTTTGGTGATGAATTTGGTGGTGGGTTTGATGGTGAGTTTGGTGATGAATTTGGTGGTGAGTTTGGTGGTGCGTTTGATGGTGAGTTTGGTGATGAGTTTGGCGGTGAATTTGGTGGTGAGTTTGGTGATGAATTTGGTGATGAGTTTGTTAATAAATTTGGTGGTGAGTGTGGTGGTGAATTTGATTGTGAGTTTGGTGGTGACATTCGTGGTGAGTTCGGTGGTGGGTTTGGTGTTGATTTTTATGGTGAGTTTAGTGGTGAGTTTGGTGATGGATTTGGTGGTAGGTTTTGTGGTGAATTCGGTGGTGAGTTTTGTGGTGAGTATGTTGGAGATATCAGTTGTGAGTTTGGTGAGGAGTTTGTTTGTGAGTTTTATGGTGAGTTTGCTGATTAATTTGGTGGTTAGTTAGGTGGTGAGTTTGGTGGTAAATTGGATGGTGAGTTTGGTGGTGAATTTGGTGGTGAGTTTGGTGGTGAATTTGATGGTGAGTTTGATGATGAATTTGTTGGTGGGTATGTTGGTGAGTTTGGTGGTGAATTTGCTGATGAATTTGGTGATTAGTATTCACCAAAATCGATAATATTTTCATACGGGTAACTAGTTTTAAGTGCAATTATTCACCATGTACCTCTTTTCAAGAACTGGGAAATTTATGTAAATTTTAACAACTTGACTTAGAAACACTTGTGTGGCCAAGGTCTTTTATGGAAAAAATTAGATGTTCAAAAAATCATAACTTCGTTGTTTTTCAACCGGTTTTGATGACATTCTGAGACAAGGTCCAGTTTTTATTCTTGTTTCAGCGACACAAAGACTAGGGTCCAGATTCCAGATGGTTCCGCAATTATTCCGGATTCCCTTGGGGTACCTACGAATCGGCGCTTGGGGTTTTTCAAGAATAACTTATTTGTTTCCCATGGAATCCTTCTGAATCACTTCCAAACATTTCGGCAACGCTAATACGAATCCCAGGAGTAATTTTCCCGAAGTTATGGAACCTCCTGGGTGTTCCTGGAGCTTTCGGAGTGCCTCCGGGGGAACCTGCTTGCACCAAACCACGTCGTGCGATGGCTTTTTCATGATTTCTCCTGGATAGATTTTTGGTTGGCATGAAAGAGAACCATTAGCCACAATGGCCGCTCTGGCAACCTCTGGGGTGTCCCGGGGGAACCTGTAGGAGATGTTTTGCGCCAAACCACGTGGTGCGACGGTTTTTTCTTCATTTTTTTTTCTTCATGAGACTTTCGGTAGGCCTGAAAAGAACCATTAGCCACATTGGCCTCTCTCGGAACCTCTGAGGTGCCCCGGGGGAACCTGTAGGAGGGGACATTTGTGTTTTTGCACCAAACCACGTCGTGCGACAGCTCTTTCTTTTTTATTTCACCTGGAGAGTCCTTCGGTAGGCATTTCTTTCCCGTCGCATCGGCTTTTTGAACAAAATAAGTATTGGCAGCCTCTGCTGCCTTCACGAGCCGTAGGAAAAGTTCCCGACTCATTCGGAAGCGTCTGCGGAATTGGACAGCGTTGTAAGTTGGCTGGGGTGCAAAGTAATCGTCCACCAATCGCTTTGCACCTTCTTCAGCTGAACGATCAATGTTTGGCCGCCGGGCCCGTGTGTTCCTCTGGGATGAAGATTCGGCAAGCAGGGTCTGTGCCTGGGTCATCATCAGGCCCATCAATTCAAGCTCATCGTCACTAGAATCCGAAGAAAATGTAGAAAACTCCACTTCCATTTTTTTCACAAGAGATAAACTTTGAAACAGATCACGAATTGACTATGTTTATGACGATCACCGAATCTGTCAAACTGATGATGGAGCACTAGTTTAGCAGCGACCGATACAGAACACGGTAACAAAATATAGTAGCGACCGGTGTGAGATTGAGTGACTAAACTAAAATGACAGCTCGATGCGCTAGTATTTTAGTCGCCCAGATAGTTGCGCCCGATACGGATGCTCTTTGCACGTATGCGCAACAGCAATTCCGGGCTAAGCTGTTAGTTGTTTGGTTTTGGAGTGACGGTGAGCAGCAGATTTCGAATGAGGTGGCCGGAGTACCAGGATTTCCCGTGGTATCGGCGGGATTTCCACCGGGAAACGGCCTCCGGTACGCGATTGATGCAGACCCAGGAAGGAGGCTGCAGAAACGGGTGATTCGGCTGATTTTGGCGTGTTGTTTGCTGCTGTCATCGATGTGGAGGAAAAACGCGTGATTGCAATGGAGACCCCCGTTCCGTCGGGCGAGGTAGCTTCATGTGCTGCTGATTTGCTGTTTCGGACCGGCCGTTCGCCGTTCAATTTCGTGTGATGTCGGTGAACCACCGACTTCGACCAGAGCCACCGTCCGTGGTGTGGGTGGTGGGGTAGAGGCGAATGGTGAACCACGTTTCACCGGCCTCGCCCTCCCTTCGCTTTGCTGCTTCCGTGTCAGTTTTGCCGATGGATAATTGGGCAGGATTTGGGTCGGGGAGTTTAAGGTTTTATCGGCAGCACCACGTTTCTCCGACCTTACCCTCCACTCATATTACTCCCTGGTTTTCCTCCTGCTGTTCTGGCTTTTTTGTTTACTTGTTCGTGGTCGTCTTTAACTCCTGACTGATGGCCCCAGGCCATTGGTAGGAGAGCGACCAACATGAGCTTCCAGAGCTACATTCTCGCCTTCGTAGAAGGGGAGCGAGCTCCACGTTGTTGAGTTTTGGCTTCCTTCTATGTTTAGGCATTCCAATGGTGACCGTTCTACTAGGTTTCTCGTGGCTGGTGTCAGAAGTACTAGATTTTGTAGAAAAGGTCCCCCTGAGGAAAGAAAAGGGCAGGGGCGGGAGAGGAGGGGGGGGGAAATTTGTGGGCGGGGGGGGGGGGGGGGGTTGGGCGAGCTGATCGGCGGTTTCGTTGCCAATCAGTCCGCAATGGCCGGGAATCCACATCAGTGTGGTGTTTGTAGACGCTTGTTGAATAATAGCCTGGATCCACGGATGTCTAGGTCTGTTTGCTTGCAGTGATTCAATTGCCGATGCTGAATCCGATACGATGAAAATCGGGTCGTCGGAGGGTATCGATACAGCCTCGAATATGCCAGCTATTTCCGCTGAGAAAACCGAACATTCGTTCGGTAGCCTGTTGCTTATATTGATGCCGTTGTTTCTAGATTGAACCCCGAAGCCAACCCCATGGCGTGACTTGGAGCCGTCGGTAAAACGCACTTGTTGATCTGTGTACTCTTCGTTGAGCAGGCTCTGAACCGATTTGCTTAGCATTGTTTTGTCTCCCGCTTTGAATTTGTTTTTGATTCGGCGTTCAATTTTCATCGGTGTGCTGTTACTTTTTCTTGGCCCGTACCAGTACAGTTTTGCGATTGGCGGGAGGTTTGAGCCGTTTATCGCCTGCAGTATTCCGATAGAGATTTCCATCATATACGTGGTTTTGTTTCCACTAGTCTTCTTTAAAAAACTTGCCGTTCTTCTACGGCTACCTACATTTCATAATCTCTTACGTTCAATTCCGTTCCTGTTTAACAAGTATCTATTTACGTAAAATCTATGAACTATGTTTGACAATAAGTGTTTATGATGATTTATAGAAGAACATTAATTTATTTGGGGAATAATTTCTCGTTTGACGTACTTTTTAATTGTAACAATAAGGATAA
>JAHHFK020003340.1:0-97500 GCA_024533555.2 Aedes koreicus
AGCTTCCGTTTTACCGAATGTGAATTGCCGGGTCTTTAGTTTAATACCTGCTATAAGATTTTGTACAGTCTCCTTGTCCACTTTATTCGCCGCAGAACGCCAGTTTGCCTTGAACTGTTTCTCGCTCACAACAGCTTTATGAGTTTTCTTAAGGTTCCGCTTGACGATGGCACAATATTGTTCGATTGGGCGGAGCTCTGGCGTGTTGGAAGGGTTCTTGTCCTTGGGCACCACTTGAACGTTGTTGGCAGCATACCACTCCATGGCCTTTTTTTCCGTAATGGCAAAATCCAGCCAAAATAGAACGGAACAATTGTGTTGCTTCAGGAAAGGCAGTAGACGTTTTTGTAGGCACTTGCTCAGATAAATTTCCTGGCTGACGGTTCCGGTTGCAATGTAAACATTGCTCTTCAAGCCACAGGTACAGATGGCCTACCACACCAGATATTTCTCCGCGAACTTTGACAGTTTCGTGTGCTTGAAAGTATCTGCTACCTTTCCCCGTCCGATTGCCGTATAAAATTCCTGTCCAGGAAGTCCAGGGTTTTTGTTCGGAACAGAAACCTGGCCTCCAGCTGTCGATTTTCCCCCCGATCCAGCTTTCCTGGGTTTCGACGACAAACGTTCACCGAACAATTTTAATACATTGGTAACAGTTGATTTAGCCACATTCAACAATTTCACCAACTTGGCGTGAGAGTAATTTGGATTTTCGCTATGCACGGGCAAAATTTTGATACGTTGCGTATCTTTCTTCGACGACCGAATGAATAGTGTACAAAATTGTTTAATGCACGATGAAAGGAAATGCGTCAAGTTTAAGTCGACCAAATTTTGATCGAAACACCTTTTAATAAAAAAAAATCTCCTTATGGATTAGAAATTTTCGTTTCGTGTCAGGCAGAGTAAACTTCAGCAACTTGAAATAGGACTTTATTATATGTTGTCGCTAAAAATTAATACTAAAGTGCTTTTTATTCTTTTTAAACGTCTTATCAAACCTTCAACTCATTTACAAAAACAATAATGAATTTTAACAAGCGCGTAAAATTTCTCCTTGTTCAATTGATTTCATTGAAGGCGTAAGACCACAGTATCAAATCATATCATATTCAGTGCCCTAAGACCGACACATGCGAGCGGCCTTAAGGACATAGAATCAGTCAAAAGAAATTTAAAAAAAAAATCTAATTATTCAAACACACTTTTCGTCGAGTTGCGTCTTTTCCTATTTTGGGGCACTAAATTTTACATGAAATCTTTGTTAACGTTCCTTCACGTAAATTAATCGTTTCGTGTCAAATTAATATTTTTTCAGTGTACAACGAAATTGTTTGCTGTCTTTCATACAACAGACCTGAGTCGAGCAAAAACTCGCTTTGGCTTTAATTTACATGGAACATGAAGTTATGCCAAAACTAGAATTTCATATATGTCGCAGAAAACTATATGATTATTTCAAACTGTGTAGAAAAAGTATTTATAAATGTTTGGCATGAAGATTTGATTTCCATATTAAAAGTTGATTATTACAGTTTACCGTAAGGAAAACAATCCTCGTGTTTTTTACAGTAAATTGCAAAACACATTGCCATCATTTCATTTTCAACTTAGGTACCTGGTGACATGAAATCCCAAGTAACATTGCTAACACCATCCTGCTTTATTGAGTTTTATTAAAGTTTTATGAAAGCCACATGAAATCAATTTGGTTTTATTAGGGCAAAAAGAGGTGTCAATTGGTTTCATAGTCAGGTCAGGTTTATGAGAACCCACATAGCTTGTTTACAACAATCTTAATACCTTGTTTCTCAAATTCCTTTTACTCCTATCAAAGGCTTTATTTCGACTTTATGAACTCGAAAAATGCTGTATTGAAATGCTGTTTTAGGACTCATTGATGTTATCTTATTATGGTCAGTTGAAAAAGCATTTTAAAACCATTTAGCCTCCAGTTAATGCATTAAACGGCAAATTGGCATTGAAAGAAGTCACCATAAGACCAAATAGTTCTATAATAGTCATTGCGAAGATAAATTGGCTTTATGGCAAAACTGTGATTTTTTTCCAATCGCCATATTGCAATATTAGAAATAAATGAAATGTGGAAAAATAAATGCATCAAATTTCCAATGGTATTCAAATAAACTTTAGATCGGAGACTAATTTCGGCATTCTTTTAGATAATCTCATCCAATTCCATGCACTTTTCAAGAAATTCATGATTAATTTATAGAATATATTTTTTTAAATTTGATTTATGTTGTTGAAAATTCGCATAAATTCCGAGGCGCATTAATTTTATGCTCTTATCGTGCCAATATTCACCATATATATAATTGCGCACATAATTTGGAGCATAACACGCTGTAGAAAACACCATTTGTTTTGGATATTTTCCAACAATCAAAATTTCCCGCAACATTAGACTTTTTTTTACTGCTAAATGAATCAGAAAAGGCAAAGAATCGAACAAAGCAGAACAACAAAAACCAACTTCGATTTCACAGAGAAGTTTTACAGATGTGACCATTTGGCCACATTCTGGTTTTAATGGCAGCCAAAAGGTTTTATGAAGGTTCTCAAGTGGTCAAAACATCTTTCACAAGACCATTTTCAAGATCTTTATGTTCTCATAAAGGTTTTATTAACTTGTTTTCACAACCGTCTATAGAGTGGGCCATTTTGTACAAATTTCGGCTTTAACGAAGCACAGAGAAGGTGTTGGTAGACAAAACAGTTTTGAATGTAGTTTTATCAACAAAGCCGGAAGACGGCTATACGGCTGGAATAAAACTAAAATTGTTACTTGGGATACGTATAATTACACAGATTTTTTTAAGGGCGCTTAAGGTTACCCCTCGTTTAATTTCAAGGTAAATCAAGCGTCAACAATGAGATTGTTCGTAATCCTTCATAGAACAGATCTGATTTAGGTAATATCTGGCTTAAATTGACAAGAAATATCCCATCAGTTTATGCCAAAACTAGTTTTCAGTATACATTCTGTCCAGTTAGCTTAGGACCACTCGATATTTTCTCCATGTTATGAAGAATAAATTTATGTTTTGAGCATACCCTATTATATTATTTTTGTATTAGCGAACGCAGTATAATGAAGTGATGGTGACAGATGTACACTTCAGGATCTTTTTTTGTTCGGTCATAAACATGTTTTTCAGTGTCCAATTAAGTTAGAACCGCTTGCTTTCTTCGTGAGTTATGAGTTTTTTGTGGCGCTAAAACTCATAATGTCGAGAGGAAAGGCACTCACCGATAAGAAAAAAGTTAAAATTGAAGCATTCCGTCGGGAAAAAACGGCATTAGAGAAATAGCTCGCCGACTCGGTCGATCGCATCATGTGGTGCTCAACTATTTGAAAAATCCAGAAGGATATGGTCAAACTTTGATGCAGCCTCGCCGATCGAAGCTTTTCGGGCAAGACAAACGTAGGATTGTTGAGAATCGCTTCGAATTCTTCAAAATCGCTGAGGTAGATCAAGCTGGAACGCAATTTGAAAGTTTCCCGGGAGCCTGTTCGTCAGGTTTTGATCAAAAGCCCGTTCATTAAACGGGCTCAAAAGGCAAAAGCTTCTTATCTGACTCCGTCTCACAGCCAGACCCCTGATGATGTGCAATTAAAATTGTGTATATCGCATGCTTTGAACAGCTATTCTTATTGCTCTTTTTTTTTGCGCAATCGATCTTCAACGACGAAAAAAAGTTTAATCTGTACGGCCCGGATGGTTTTAACGGATACTGGCATGATTTGAGGAAGCATGAGCACCCGGAACATTGGAGGAGGTTCATGTAGATCGTTTGTTTTTTGCATCCGGAAAGTCGAAATTGTCTTCTCGTCGTCCAAGCTAAATTGCAGGGACTACATCCCGATGCTGAAAACACGTCTGCTACTTTTTATGCGTAGATTTCAGCGCAAAAAAATTACTTTTCAGCAGGACAACGCTGCTATTCACACGAGCAAGGAAACAAAACAGTGGATGAAGGACCATAAAATAGATCTGCTTGGCTGGCCAGCCCGGTCCCCTGATCTAACCCCTGTGGAAAACCTCTGGGGGATCATGGTACGCAGGGTTTATGCGGAAGGAAGGCAGTACGCCACTGTAAATGAGCTGAAATTGGCTATTTCTGAGGCATGGGAAAATATTGAAAAGTCTGTCCTCCAAAACTTGGTGACCAGCATGCCGAACCGAATGTTCCAAGTTATTAATAGGAACGGTAGGACATGTACTACCACCTATTGTAGCATGGAAAGTCCGACAGCAATGGGCTCTCCTCTCTGTAAGACTTGATCAAGCTTTTATAACCACTGATTATCCTAATCATGCCGTTGTATGAAGGGCCAAAAAAGGGTTGGGTGGATCCACAGGCTACATCACTTATACGTTTCCACAGGGAAAAAAAGAATCTCCTTCCAACAACAAGATTGAACAATTGGTCATAAAAGCGAGCTATCTAACATGATGATGCCCCAATGGGCGGAAGAAGAGCCCGTCCTCTATTATTTGGTGCGCAACTAAGTTCCCGCTGTTTAGCAATAGATGGCGCCAGTAGTAAGTGCTGGTCGAATGTTGTACATCTCAAGCGTCATAAACCAAGCTCAGACATATGGTAAACAAACCGCTTTGCCAAATCAGTGATTTTGGTTTAGTGTTATATATTTTGGTTGTTTGAAGATGTCTGATCTCGTGCCAAATAATCGTCATTTGCAATTTTCTTCTTTCATTCGAAGAAAACGGCGGCTGAAGCACATCGAGAGCTCCAAAAAGTTTACGGTGATGCTGCTCTGAGTGAAACAACGTGTCGTGATTGGTTTCGTTGCTTCAAAAACGGTGATTTCAGTGTTGATGATTGTCCGCGTGAAGGAAGGCCAAAAAACTTCGAAGACTCTGAATTGGAGGCATTGCTCGATGAGGATCCGTGTCAAACGCAAGAAGAGCTTGGTTCAGGATTAGGAGTTTCCCGCCAAGCCGTTTCTAAGTGATTGCATGCGTTGGGAATGATTCAAAAGCAAGGAACTTGGGTTCCTTACGATTTGAAGCCAAGAGATGTTGAGCGTCGTTGTTTCGTCTGTGAACAACTGCTCCAGCGGCAAAAAAGGAAGAGTTTTCTACATCGCATTGTGACGGGTGACGAAAAATGGATTCATTACAGTAACCCAAAACGGAAACATTCATGGGGACTGCCCGGGCATGCTTCAACATCGTCGCCTAGGCCGAATATTCACGCTGCGAAGGTTATGCTGTGTATTTGGTGGGACCAAGTTGGTGTTATTTATTATGAGCTGTTGAAACCAAACGAAACCATTACCGGGGAACGGTATCAAACTCAATTGATGCGATTGAGCCGAGCACTGCACGAAAAACGGCCACAATACGAGCACAGACACGAAAAAGTGATTCTTCAGCATGACAACGCTCGACCTCACGTTACGAAACCCGTGAAAACCTACTCAAATGGGATGTCCTACCCCACCCGCCATATTCTCCTGATATTGCACCGTCCGATTATTACTTGTTCCGTTCGATGGCACATGGTCTCACTGGTCAGAAATTCCACTCATATGATGACATCTCAAAATGGCTTGATTCTTGGATAGCATCAAAACACGAACAGTTCTATCGAAATGGTATTCACGTTATACCAGAAAAATGGGAAAAAGTCGTAGCTAGTGATGGGCAATACTTTGAATAATTCGTTTGTAACCTTTGTTTTCAAAATAAAGTTCCTTTTTCACCAAAAAACAGCGAGTACTTAGTTGCGCACCTAATACTATAAAATGTTAGAATGGGGGGTTGGACTCCACTCCCCCTCAGAGGGTTTTATTGGTGCCCAAATTTGTCCCCTCCTTTCCCTTTGAATTTTTTAATTAAATGTTTATATTTTTTTGGTGAAAAAATATAAAAATCATTTGTATTTTTTTTTTTTTTTTTTTTTTTCTTTTTTTTTTTTTGTTGTTGGTGTAAGATGTTGTTAGGGGAAGGGGAGAGTTGGGGGTTCCGGTAAGTTTTTTTCGTTTGTTGTGGCAGTTAATAATTGTGTTTTGGTGTTATGATAATTGTTATTTATTTTAATATAAATTTAAAAAATTAATATTTTTTAATTTTTTTTTTTTTTTTTTTTTTATTTTTTTGGGGTGTTTTGTTTTTTTTGTTTTTTTTTTTTTTTTTGTACTTTTCCTTGGCATGGATACATTTTTTAACCGTATTTATAAGTAGTGACCATATTAAATGATCTTCTTTACCAACAATATTTTTTCCATTCAAGCGACAGTCTTATGGTTATTGGTAAACTCAACATATCATTTGATAAAAATATCAATTGTAGAAGCTCAACAACTCTTATTTGGAATGTATACGTGCATTAGTCCATTTGCAAAAATATCATTGTCTATTGCGCATTATTGAATATTCATTGCTCATTTTACCTCTTCCATATGAAATTTTTTAATTTGTCCTAAAACACATCACAACTTTTTATGGCTCATTCCCAATGTTTTGCCTGCATTTATTTTCTGCTCTCTGGAACCCATTCAGTTTTCAAATGGTGTTTTTGAATATTTCATGGGAAAGTTTTCACGATATCAAATTATTTTTGAATTTAAAGATGGGTAACTGTATCTACTACCTAGGACATTTGAGTTTTATTTATTGTGGTTATTCAGTTATTTATTGCTCATTTTACTATTTTTATGAGAAAATCAAATAAAAATCCAAGACATATGCGAGTAGTTTAGTGCTCAAATAACATCATTTGGCGGAAATCAAGCCATATTTATTTGCACATATACTAATAGCTGTTGCTTTATTTGACAGATTTACCGGTCACAATTAGATTATCCAAAGATCAATTCTCATCTATTATTGCTCATTCCTAAATTTTTAATGCTGATCACACATTATTTGTTGGCACAGGTCTTAATAATTTAGTGGCACTTTTTTCATTTTTTATTGCTCACTTCTTTCTTTTTAATTGATGATTAATTATGCATTATAGAAAATTGCCATTAAAAAGAAACAAAATTCAGAACAAAGATATTAGTAGAACCCCTGTAGTCCTCCAGATGTTTGAAGAGCATAGCCATTTCAATGAAAAGATACTAAGAGTTATTGAAACGGGCTGTCGATGGTTGATTATAACTATGAGTTGGACACTACTGGCTGAAATGATCATTGAATGAGAATAGCGAGAACATTTAATTGAACAAACGACTACTAACGTATGGATAGTGAAATCTGCACACATTTTCACAGCCCTGCTTCTATCACAACCCTAAAGATTCTACAGCTGATCGATGTCAAGTTTTTAACAGCTCTGTCATACTTCAGTTCCAAGTGTTCAAGTTGTCGGTAATCTATTACAAGACGAAACATGAGTAATCAGGAGGAACAACGCCGGAAACTCATTTGTAATTTTTGCAACGCTCATCCAGATTGGCCGAAATCGAAGGTAGTGCGTCATTTTATGGACATGGGAATAAGTCGTCGAACCATATACAGCATTCTTTCGTCCTACCAAATGCGAAAAACAACAACTCAGAAGATCGGTTCAGGAAATTGGTCAAGTTTGAGAGATTCTTCAGTGAAACGAAATTTAATACGGTTGACAGAAGGTCGGGTGGCAAAGTCGTACAGAGAACTTGGAAAAAAGTTTAATTGTGACCACCAAACTGTCAAAAAGGTTTTGGATGAAGCTGGGATCAAGAAGCGGTCAAGGAAAGTGAAACCGAAAGTGTCAGAAACTCAAGCTGCTGTTCAGAAAGTACGATTGAGAAAGCTTGTCCGAAATGTTTTTCAAGCGAAAAACGATGTACTTTGCATCATGGATGACGAGATTTATTTCACGTTGGATGGAAATGAATGGCAAGGAAAATACTTCTACGACAGTTCCAAAGCACAGGTGAAAGAAGATGTGAAGTTTGTTGAACATACGAAATTCCCAGGGAAAATATTGCTTTGGTTGGCAATCAGCCCACTTGGAATGTCAAAACCTGTTTTCTTTGAATCGGGGTTGGCCATTACCGCAAATCGTTATATTGAAAACTGCTTGCCTAAGGTGAAACAGTTTATTTCTCAAAAACATCGTGGACGAAAAGTGTTCTGGCCGGATTTAGCAACGAGCCATTATGCGAAGAAATCTTTGAAAGCCATGGAAAGCATGAAGATCCCTTATGTGCTGAAGGATGAAAACCCTCCAAACGTGCCACAACTTCGCCCAATTGAATATTTTTGGGCCTATCTGAAGCGGAAGGTATATTCAAACAACTTTCGTCCAAAAACTACCAAACATCTTCAGCAACAAATAAAAAAAGAGCTCGCAAATATGAAAACAGTAAGTTTTGCGGCGTCCATGTTCCTGCCAACTGCCGCAAGGCTGAGCGAATTGGTGTAAATTTTTTTCTGCAATAACTTGTTTGTTTATATGAACAACTAAAATAAAGAGTGATTGCTTTTGTTTACAAATAAAAAATATATGGTCTTTTTGTGCAGATTTCACTATCCATACGTTATGATCAAGTTATCAGAATCCTTCCTGATGTGGCAAACGACCGTGAATCATATCAGAAAATTAAATTTCGAGCGAAGGGTTAGAAATTTCGCGTAGAAATTTATAAAAAATCTAATAACGTATACACCGTTTGAAATTACCAAATGAATGACTCTATCATCATCACACAAAGCTATTAAAAAAAATTACTCTCGAAAATAACTTTCATTCTTATTTTTCAGGGATCTATTAGGTGCGCAACTAAGTTCTCGCTGTTTTTTTTGGTGAAAAAGCAACTTTATTTTGAAAACAAAGGTTACAAACGAATTATTCAAAGTATTGCCCATCACTAGCTACGACTTTTTCCCATCTTTCTGGTAGAACGTGAATACCATTTCGATAGAACTGTTCGTCTTTTGATGCTATCCAAGAATCAAGCCATTTTGAGATGTCATCATATGAGTGGAATTGCTGACCAGTGAGACCATGTGCCATCGAACGGAACAAGTAATAATCGGACGGAGCAATATCAGGAGAATATGGCGGGTGGGGTAGGACTTCCCATTTGAGCGTTTCCAAGTAGGTTTTCACGGGTTTCGCAACGTGAGGTCGAGCGTTGTCATGCTGAAGAATCACTTTTTCGTGTCTGTGCTCGTATTGTGGCCGTTTTTCGTGCAGTGCTCGGCTCAATCGCATCAATTGAGTTCGATACCGTTCCCCGGTAATGGTTTCGTTTGGTTTCAACAGCTCATAATAAATAACACCAACTTGGTCCCACCAAATACACAGCATAACCTTCGCAGCGTGAATATTCGGCCTAGACGACGATGTTGAAGCATGCCCGGGCAGTCCCCATGAATGTTTCCGTTTTGGGTTACTGTAATGAATCCATTTTTCGTCACCCGTCACAATGCGATGTAGAAAACTCTTCCTTTTTTGCCGCTGGAGCAGTTGTTTACAGACGAAAAAACGACGCTCAACATCTCTTGGCTTCAAATCGTAAGGAACCCAAGTTCCTTGCTTTTGAATCATTCCCAACGCATGCAATCGCTTAGAAACGGCTTGGCGGGAAACTCCTAATCCTGAACCAAGCTCTTCTTGCGTTTGACACGGATCCTCATCGAGCAATGCCTCCAATTCAGAGTCTTCGAAGTTTTTTGGCCTTCCTTCACGCGGACGATCATCAACACTGAAATCACCGTTTTTGAAGCGACGAAACCAATCACGACACGTTGTTTCACTCAGAGCAGCATCACCGTAAACTTTTTGGAGCTCTCGATGTGCTTCAGCCGCCGTTTTCTTCGAATGAAAGAAGAAAATCAACACTTCCCGCAAATGACGATTATTTGGCACGAAATCAGACATCTTCAAACAACCAAAATATATAACGCTAAACCAAAATCACTGATTTGGCAAAGCGGTTTGTTTAGCATATGTTTGAGCTTGGTTTATGAGAGAGCTTGAGATGTACAACATTCGACCAGCACTTACTACTGGCGCCATCTATTGCTAAACAGCGGGAACTTAGTTGCGCACATAATAAAAACTTTATTCATGTTTATCCGGTACGGGGGCATCCATTAAGTACGTTTTTAACAAAATTGACTCCCCTCCCACCTATGTCACGTTTTGAAACAAATTTACAAACCCTCTATGAGAAAATTCGTCACGCCCACTACCCCCCCCCCCCCCCCCATTGAATCAAAAAAAAATTTTCTTGTCATTTCGGGTTTCAACTTTCAAATATGCTTGTATTTTTTCAAAAATAAAATATTTTCACAAAAAAGAAGAAAACCTCTCACAGCAGAACTATTCCTCTTCAATCGACGGCAGCTTTAGATTGTCTTCGCTTGCTACGATCCGATGTGTTTCAACAACCTCCGGCTCGCCGATTAATGCTTCTTTCATATCCACTTAATTTTCATCTATCCATTCAAACTCGTCAGATCCAGGTACTTCCAGCACTTCTTGCTGAAGTTTTGCAGAAATCCGCTTCGGAGGGACCTTCTTTTTGGCTTGAGTTGTTTTGTGCACTTTCTTATGTTCTTCCAACATAACCTGGGATGCAAAATAAAGTCCACGAAAGACACACACTCTGTCTTTGAATGAACTTTTAAGCGATGGACAATAAAGATCATATGCAAGAAGCTTGAAACCAAACATCTTTTTAGGCAAATATTTGCATGGATCGATGGAGTTCAGTACAAATGCCGGTGGAAAGCATTGAATTTGATCTCTGGTAGCACCTTTCAGCCCCTCAGATGATTGTATTAACGGAATTCGTGGTGGCAAAAATCTTCTCTGCAACACCGTAGACAAAGAGCTTCTCACTTGTGTACAGCACGTCCTTGAACTAACTGAAATTGAACTAATTTTAGGAACATAATTTGTTTACATTGCATAAAGAAATACCTGTTGTGATATTTCTCTATTTGTAAACAATATTGGCTTGTTCTAACGTGCATGTCGAACCAAGATTCATCACGGAGCTCGATAGATTCAGGATCTACTTCGGAAGAATCTGAATGAACATACTCAGCCACTGTAGGGAAACCATCAGATCACTCCACACTTCAGCCAATGTTGTTCCAGCAAACATAAACTTTTTTTTTCTCCAGGTCCTCGTCTATAGTGCGAAGTTGCGAATCCAAGAGCGATCCATAGTGATCGTGAGGTATATGATCAGACCAGCTAACTCTTTGCTAACAGGCGCCATTCTCCTTTCCACGCAATTGAAAGCGCTTCTCCATTCTAAGAAGAAAGCATTCTTAGCGATGAAAATTGAATCCAAATTATAATCAAAAAAGCCCTGCATAACTTTTCGGTATCGCTGATTTTCATCCAGACCACTATCGACTATGATGATGACTATAGGCTTTACTAGACTATCCTTTTTCATTATCGAATCGAATTCCTCCTATTCTAATAGACGCTTTAAGTCAACAGCATGAGAGTAAGCAGTTGACGAGGAGTGCTTTCCCAACCGAATTGCAATATAAGTGGGATCTGAGTAGCCAACAGCTTCTGGTTGCCCTGATCCGTTGTGTTTCACCTCTATACCAGCTGTAACAGATGGGATCAGCTTATGGCGTGAAGCCACAACCCAATCATGATCCGGAAGAGTAACCTTGTATTCGACGTGCATAAGCATAGGAGCTTGTTTGTTGGCTGCTGTCAATCCGATCACGACTCTGACTTTATCATCCTGGCTGAGAGAAGCAACTTCATCTGGTCCAACTAATGACGCCATCTGTTCAAGAGATCTGATGGTGGCGGTACAAAATCGACCATCTTGATGATCAATATGCTTTGCATTTCTCGCACGAAGCAATTTGTACTGGTACCGTTTTGACGTGCCTTTTCCCCTCAGCTGCATTAAATCGACGAGGTAGTAATCTAGGGTACTTTGCAAATCTACTAAGACGAAATCCTTGTTCATGTAGGGCCAATTTCTCATCCAGTGTTTTGATGCTTCTGACGCTTTCGAACTGTCGTTTTTCTTGATTTCAGTAGATCTTAGACAAATTAATTTCAGTAGATCTGATTGTTGTTCCTCCAGACGTGGCCGACCAATAGTTGTCCTTGTACTGAGAAAGTTTGCTGTAATTGTGCAAAATTGTATTGTTTAATTTTGCTACATGGTTATTTTAATTGCTATATACCTGCTTCTGGGATTGCTTCAATCAATTTCTGCTTCGAAGACTTAACCTGATCCCTACGTTTTTGTTGCCTCTCCTGTTCAGAAATTTTTATCTTCAAATCATTCTTCAGTTTCAATATTTTAATTGATAATTAACGAAGCTATTGGAATTTTTCGTTTGTCATTAAACCCGCTGAATCACGCTCCTTGAGTCACAGAACTTGTTTTGAAACATTGTTCAGTTCAACCTTAATCTTCTCTTGTACAGGCGCAGAACACTTGGGGCAACTCGATGTACTTGGCTGCTGTGGAACTTCGATGGGAGTTTCTTTACGCTTTGGCGTAACAGAAACAACTTTTGCAGGTTTGACTGCAGCCTTGCGCCAGAATTGTAACAATTTGCCATGTCGTTCTAACGAGATTGCCTCAAGATCACGTATTTTTGATTGAACTGCTTCGAGTTTTTCACCAGGTTCCTGACCTTTTGCCTTATGCCAAAACGTCATGGTATCAGCTTGACATGCTGTTTTTTTTTTCTTTTCCGGATACGCTTTTACAAATGTGTTGTACAGTGAACTGAATAACTCGTTTTTGTCCATTATGATCCACTTTCCTATATATCTATTCACAAACAACTGTCGAAAGAAGAATTTACACAATTCACTATCAAACTATCTTTATGTTGCTAATTGGAAGGCACTGATGCTGCTATCCGAATCAGAGTGAAGGAACGGAAACGTATCCTTAACGGATGTCCAATCAAATTCTGCCAATGGCTAACGCCAACAGGCTGGGGAATTGTTAGGCCAAATTTCCCACTGGTGCTCCAAAAGCGATGGGATTTGATGCAAAGCATTAGGTTGTCCGTGTGCAGTCAGACCGGTTTCCACAATTGACTACCGCGGGTGGGATAAATTTGAGGATCAGAACGAAGGGACTAACGCCTTTTGCTTACTTATTCGTCGACGATTCAGTAGCAGCAACAATCCAATGCCTATAATGGAGTAAGAAAATCTTCACTAAATGATGAACAGTTTTGTCAAAGATAACACTTTATTCTAATGTCACTTGGTTAACTGATAACTACAAAACTGATGCGCTTTACGCAAAGCACTACCGCTTTTATAATGATGCTGACCACGTGATCGAATCTTCTCGATGCGCATCGTCGACGCGTATCTTTGAAGCAGGAACATTCCAGACGCGTCGTGGTCCTCGGCGACCACCTTATAACTCACCATGTTTGGATGAGACAATATGATTTGAATTTTCTAATTTATTTAATTTTACCAACAATCAATGTGCAACTAGCGATTGGAAATTGGTTCACTGTTGTAGAACCCCTAGGTCCGAAGTACACCTTGCAATAATTCTTGCGCTTTTCGGTACCTTCCGGTACTAGTATCTTGGTTGTTGTTTTGATTCACTATGTTATTTTGACACAACATTTGAGAATGTGTTGGTGTGAGCTACGTTGTCATTGAGCTTGGGACCGAGCTTGGGACCGATGTGCTAGTATTGACTGAGCCAAGAAAAATATCGTATTTGTTCGAGACCTACTGGTCTTAGAGTTAGTCTATGATTTTACTCAGTACATCATATTGCTTACAGGAGTCCCTTGGAAATTATTATAAAAGCGATCAAAACCTGATTTGAACTGATGATGGAAATACAGATGAGACTGAACCCTAGTAGCACACTTGTTGTAAACCTGCGTGAGGTTTAGGTGACTGCTTTGTGACTCAATTAAGTCACAATCAAGTTGCTGAACAATTTTTGACCGTTATTTGCTGCTTGGGAATTTTGCTGAACAGCTAATAAAGTTCTTGTTGGCGTATTAATTTAACAAATGATGCATACTTCAATGGAAAATGGTATTTAACACTATAAATCATCTATAAATTGAAAGGTCCTTTTCAAAATTCTCATTTAGGTTTGAATGATCAAAAAATCCCCCCAAAAATAATAGCTCTGTTATTTACTTGATAAACTTTTTTCCTACGCCGGCACGTGAACACAATGAACTCCACCGTCCATTGATCAGCACCCTTCGGTTTCCTTGTTTCTCGCTAATTTATGATTGTGTTCATAATTTGAAAGACTAATATTTGCTCGAAAAATCAGAATCGCAATTTTTGGCATTGTCAGGCAACGACAGCAACATCCTACCAGCAGAAATCATAATAAACCCCCTTCTTGCAGTTCTCGCATCTTTCGCAACAAGCTGCTGAAATGCTTCGCCTCGATTCTCTCGGATTCACTTGAAAGTACCGTGCCACAAAACCTTTCCTTGTTCACCCTTCCGAAAGCGTTCTTGGACCGGGTGCTCTCCATCATTGTACGCTAGAAATTGTACCACCGGTGGGTACTCTAAAATTAAAGGGAAATTACGAAGTTGGTGGTGGGCTATGGAGTAAAATAAAAAGCCACTCAGGTTGGTGGGGAGGCAAGACGAGACGAAATGTAGATTTTGATTGTTAATATTTCAAGCGTAACTTTTCCTCCCATTCGTTTATTGTGAATGTGTGATTGTTCTCGTTGAAAGTCAGAATGCCACGCGCATCATCCAAATTGTCAGGCAAAATGAGGTGCACCGTTTTCCGTCGGGATATTTGAGTGATTGACCGGGAGTGAAGAGCAACGAGAAAATTTGTCTAGCAAGCAAATTATATTTTAATTCTCGGCCTTTCTATTTATTCGTGAATCGGAAAACGCAACCACCGACGATGAAGATGATGACTGTTTAACTCACAAGACAATGATAAAATCCCCATTGGACGGGTATGGTTAATTGAAATAACCAAAATCGTTGATGATGCGCCAGGGAAATTTTAAATTAGGTTCGGATAATTTAATAAATTGCAGCTCGCATCGTATTGGGTTGAATTTGCATGCCGCAGGGCATTCAAGAGCCGTTATGGGAAGCGGGAATTTTCATTGCAATAGAAAACTGATGGGTGGGGACATCTCTAGAGCCGTCTTCGGAGATAATTTTGCCTCCTAATTTTGTCGACTGTCAATCAATCTGACATGGTTGTTTGAGAAACAGCTTGGCCTTTTTTTTCACTCTCCCTAATTTCAGCAATTTTTCGTGAGGGGATGAAAGGTTCGATCAAATATCAAGCAACTTTCGGTAAACTTTTGTCCTCATAGCAAAAAGTATCGACGCCTGTATGTGATAAACATAGTGAGATTGAAAACGTGTCCCATTTTGTAGTTTATTTGAAATGATCAATAAACGGCCGACAAAGTTTCGCTATTTCTTCTATTTGGAACACGCTTGTAACAAAGCGCACATACTTTTTACCTAACCCAGCTACTTTTCACATTAACACATTTTCCCACCGCTGGTTTCCTTTTGTGGTAAGTTTTGATAGAAAAAGTTTTTCATCCGCCAAGAGGAAAGCAAAGAAGGAAGGGGACCAAAGTTGAATCTCTTAGCTATTATATTGGATGGATCAGTGCCACATATTCTCACTCAACAGGATTCTTGTGGGTAGGTATCCACCATGTGGTATGAGCGAAACCCGTCAACGTCAGCTGAAAACAGATGTTGGTACGGTAACAACGACGAGTCCAACTTACAAGAAGCTTGTAAATCTTTGTGTGAAGCAAGAAACTTTTACGTTCGCTCATCAGTTCAACCAAACATGTTTGTTGAGTGTGTGGAGTGGCATGAGAAGCTGAGCTTTTTCTGAAACAGAAATAGTCTGCAAACTTACCTGTTGTTTGGTTCTATTATTCTAGATAAATTTGACCCTTTGGCTATAGGCGAAGGAAGTGAAATGGGTCAGGTGCTCATAAGAATGAATCTATTATAAAATGTGGATTAGATTTTCTGCATATATGTTTCATCGGCGTTTTCGGCAAACGGCTAGACTTCATTATGTCTTCGTTTTGTATAAATTTATTTTAAAATAATTGAAGGCATGTCACAATGGACAGTGATTCCGTTTGTTCAAGAGATCGGTCATAAAATGTTTTTTTTTTAAACATTGACCCCCAATACCACCAGTTATACAAGTGCTTAAGAGTTTATTGGTATCAATTGTGGGATCTTTTTTTTTTGTACCATATCATATCGGCTGAAAAGTTCCCGGTCTTACACCCGGGCAGCGCCACAAATAAAAAATGAATACTTTTTTAAGAAACTACCCAGCTTCAAAAGATAGCTGTCAAAATTTCACGGCATTCCGACTTCCACGTTAAATTTCGGAAACCGAAAGAATAGAAGCAAAAACAAAATTACACATAATTCAACGAAACCGATTATTTATTTCACAATGATTGAGCTACATTTACATTAAAAACCGTTGATTAAGATGTTAATCCTTCTCTCTGTACAGTTTATTGGTATTATTGTCCGAAGGAGTTGATTATACATTCTAAGATTATTGCAGATAAGGAGGTCCACTTTGGAAATAAGTGAATTAAAACTTTTGGGACGAACTAAAACGTCGCCAGTCCATTGGGTCATCACTGAGCTGGATCCATGTCTTGGCTGATGCCTGGTTTTGAAACTCTCTCGGAAATCATCCCCGTAAGTGGTAGCCATTTCGAGATTATTGTTACCTTCTCAATTTATGAATCAGTCATCGAGTTCCATGCATTGGTAATGGAATCTTTCAGGGCGCCAACACTGGGGTGAGAATGTTCACAGGCCTTAGTCTGAACATATGCCTATATTGAGTAAGCCAAAGGATTCAAGTCCGGGCTGCTAGGAGGCCAAATGTCCTTAAGCCAACTTTCCATGTTTTCCTCCAGCCACGCTTGATTCCTATGCGAGCGGACTATGTGTGCGAGCGGACCGTGGACGGCCACTTCCCGGCTTCCGTGGACGTGGTCCATCAAGGAGTGAACGTTGGTTTTTGAATACTACCTCCCTCATTAACTCTACTACTTTCAAGAAGTATAGTAGAAAATGGGTCTGGGACAGGATGAACTGTTTAAATGGTAGCCAGGTGGCATCCCACAATCGTTGCAATTTGTTTTACGGGCTTTTGGGCGAGCAGCATACTAGTCAAAACCTCCTTTGCGTAAATTTACTCGTGAACCACTGTTTTGTTTACATCATCTCAGAATATACAGTCAGATGATTACACACACGCATTAAAACAGTAAAAATAATGTTTAAATGTACCCAAAAATAAGTATTAAAGACTTTCGTATTTTTTATGGGACATACTGTATATGTGTGTTAAAATTGAGACAAAATCCACTGAAACAAAAAAATATTGATTGAAAAGTGATTTAGTACTCCAACAAAATCTTATATTCACAGTAATGGATATAAACCAAATAATTTCAAGGAAAATCGTAATTCAAGTCGATTACTGTCACCTCCTCTCGGGTTATCTAGCAACTTCTTGGTGTATAAACAACCCGATCAATTTTTTTGTTTTCAGCAGCAATATCAGCTTCGAAAAATAAAACATTGTATTTTCTCAATTTATGAAGCGATGCAAATTTGTTGCTTAAAAAATACACTTCTTCCTCAATTAAAGATGAAATGCAAATATGGTACTCAACTTGCTCAAAAATAAAAAAGAATTCCACATCAAAGTAGAGGGACATCATCCATGTCGAATATATGATGTAATTTGAAATTTTGTTCGAAATACGAATTAGAATAAGCATAAGCATTAGCATGGACGTTTGCTCACCTCGTGGATGGAGCTTTGTTGAGGTATAATTCGTTGAAGACGTTGTATGTCACCATAAAACGGAATCAGTTACTGATACTGCATGCGTGATAATTTTTGCACCATCGTACAAAAAAGGTTTCCAGTTCACCTGTGCATACAATGCCTTGGTTTTCTGTGTATGCACGTAAGCTATAATGCATATAAAAGTAGGCTTAGAGTAAAAGGAGTCGAAGTGGCAGCGTATTCGTGACGCCACGCGCAAATGTTGCAAAAAGACATTTCAATCACCTTGGGAGAGTGGACTGTGAAAAGGGTCTTAGGCAGAGAAAAGAAAAGACAACTATCCGCGAAATTGCTCACAGGTTCTCCAAGGTCATCTCGGATTCCGCGGGTTATCGCTGCAAATATTTGGGCGAATTCAGTGCGTTCAATGAAGAAAATTGCATAGGAACACGGGATCAGCGACTTTCCGGCACGCAAGATCGCAAAGGAAGATTGCGGGTGAAGTCGAGGGCACGAAAAAAAAAACTCAGTTGAGTAATGCTCCATTTCTCTTCAATCGGTTGGAACTAAAGCATTAACTTTAGACCAAAACCCCATATGGCTTTAGTTGATAACGCCAATACTCGCTCTCGTTCTTATGAGAGAACTAAAATCGTTTTTATCCATATTCAATATGATGCCTAACACGTCAACAACAATCAGCTGTCAAAACAAAACTGAGAGCAGTATCGCACTGAAATTTGGCATGTATGCCTAAATATGAACACGCTTTGACCTTTTTTGCAGTAGCATCGCATTTTGGCGGTCAAGGAGTTAACTTTTCGCCCCACCTAGTACAAAAAATATAAGTAAACCTCTAGAGCACCACCCGAAAAACAAATTGTATCAATCGCACAATAAGGATATGACTAGCTCTATAATAAGATGAAACATTACGGCACACAGCTGATAATCTAATTTCACGTTTTTCTAAGTATATTTCACATAGGGGAAATGGCTTTAATACTGTATCTAGAATTGGGCCTACCCGAGCAAAGGATTATACCATATTGATCACCGAACATATTATCATTGAGGCTGAATAAACAGCCAAAATAACAGAATGAAAATTAAATAAAAATTTCGTTGAATATCATAATACAGAAGAAAAACACGTCAGTTTCGAAGCACGGGTTACTTCGATCTTCCACAATGTTGTTTGAAATACGAATGCAATCATTGTGATATTACCAATCATTTTTGTATCATTTCCGTATTTTGGTGCGCTTTAGATCATTATGTTCATCTATTTTTTCATTTTTTTTTTTTGCTGTGTATCATAACATCAAGATAATTATTGAATATGTAACTGATCTGACTGATCAAAGAATAACGAAGTACACATATTTTAATGCAGGAAATTATCTACGTGGATTCTTAAATCCAAATTTGTGGAGTTTATTGAACAGTGAACAAACCTAATAATTTGTCATGAAATTAATGCGATACTATTATAAACAGCATTGTCATACCTAACTACAGCAAACGACAATCAAGTGTATGAACTAAACTGACGACTAAGACTTCCTATACTTCCTATATAGTATTGTCTTGAAGGCAATCAACATGTGAAAGTTCCACAGTTGACCCACATCGATAGTGTGAAGCGTTATCTGCTGATTCAGTTGCAAACATTTTTCAACTTTACCCAACCGCTGATTTTGTTTCTATCTTCTTTACTTGCAGTGGAAAATCCGATGGGGAGTTGTTACGAAGCTATCACCAGCAGCAGGTAAGCTCATATTGTGAAGTTTCTCTTTCTCCAATCAAGCAATTTTTATTATCACACCAGGGATCAGCCCCTCCTCGCGCTAACTTCGCAGCTGAAAAGTTTAATGTGCATTATAGGAGGATTTTCAGTTTGTTATCAATGAATCATGACGAGCAAACGGAGGCGGAGGCGAGGGTGGAGAAAGTTCTTCTATCCTGAGCGAAGCTACCATTCACTGCTTGATGGAAAATACCATCAGCTTTCGGTCAGGTTAGAAACTTTCCCCTTGGGAAATAGAAAATATAAGACATGTTTTGCACTCCAGAAGCAGGTTAATTGAAGAAATCGATTTATGTATTTATGGCTGCAGTAAGTTTGTCTCGGATCGGTCGATATGAACTTATCTGTTCCAGTGGACTATCTGACAGATATGATTCAATAGTGATGGTGGCCGAGAGAAAAGTTTTGTATCACTGGGTTGAACGTTGCTGGTATGTTGGATCAAGTGAAAAAGACAAATATTTGTTGCTGTTTCCACTTCAAACATCTTGCCACAATTATTATCAGCTTATGGAAAACTTTCATCCACAATTATTTTACTTGGCTCCCCAGCGAATCACTGGACAAGCAAATTGTGGCCAATTCCCCTTCACTTTTTGTTTGCAACAATAAAGATTTCATACTTTTCATTTACTTTCTTCGGTAGTCTTTCTGCTATACGGCTTACCTTGGCAGTCTGAGTACTTGGACAAACTGTCCTCTCTGCGTCGCTCCACTAGGATTTCCTTCTCGTTACATGTAATCGTAAAGTAGGGGACCAATCTGCTAAAGCCTGGGACAAACTTGCTTCAGGGGGAGAAAACTATTATTATTAACTCTTGTTTCTCTATGCGACAAACTATAAATATTTGTGATAAGTTTTATTAGTTCCTGCACCAAGGCTTATGGCCGTTGGCTGGCTAGAGCCTAGGACCGTCCGACATGATTGGCCACAGGATCCAACGTGAAGGGTCGGCTTATTTGTGCCTTTTTCGCTTTATTGTGGTAGTCGTGCATGATAGTAATTTGCAAACCGGCTGCCCTCCAATTCCGCGGAACCTTCTGAGTTAGGGGAATTTGTAGTTTAGCTTCAATTTTAATATACTAGTTGTTGTGACGTGACCAAGGTTTCCAGCATCGATGACGGCTACATGATTTACGACTAAAATATATACTGGCACTAATTAATGAATATTTAGCAATAAAAATATATGAAATCACCACTAAATTATTAAACACTGTGCCAACGAAAAAATAACAATTGGCACTAGAAAAACTTAAAATAGCAATAAAAAATTGATAACTCACTTTTAATACTTCAAAAATGACCGGTAAAACTCTCAGAAAAAGCAATGGAAATTAGTATATACGCAATAATAAGCTGATAGTTTTCCGTCATAATAATAAGTTCTAGCGCTATACATGTGACAAAGTCTTCAAATTTTTCAAATCTTTCCAATTGGAACATAACAAATTAATTTAATTTTTATTTGTAATTTTTTTTATTTTTTATTGCGATTTGTGGAAAGATTTGAAAGATTTGAAGACTTTTGTCACATGAAAACCGCTACAACTTATTATTATGACGGAAAACTATCAGCTTATTATTGCGTTCATACTAATTTCCATTGCTTTTTTTGAAAGTTTTACCAGTCATTTTTGAATTATTGCAAGTTAATTATCAATTTTTTATTGCTATTTTAAGTTTTTCTAGTGTGAATTGTTATTTTTTCGTTGGCACAGTGTTAAATAATTTAGTGGCAATTTCACATATTTTTATTGCTATTTTTTCCATTTTTATTGATGTTTTATTACCCTGCCATGATTTACTGCTCGGCTGGTCCATCATTGGTGGTGCTATTTATGCTGCTGCTGATGGTCTGTTACTATCAAAATGTGTTTCAAGATTGTTCTCAACGAGCATTATATGTGCTTTTTATTTCGAAACAAGCATCCCAGTAGGTCCTTGGTTACATTGAAAGATTATCTTTATCAAATTTCTCTTTGCATCACTTAGCAGTGTAACCAATCGTTCAATTGCTGGGATCTGAATTCCGTGCAAAAAAAAAAAACTATCGGAAGAAAGAATTTGCTCGAGCAAGCCCCGTATTCACCATATATACACCTAAACAAAGGCAATACCGACGTCGGCCCGAGTGCAGGTCAAATATCGAAAGGGTTGGAGTATGTTGATGTAGTATTCACTTTCGAGTCCTCTGCACTTTCAATATTAATCAATATTAATTAAAATTCCCAAGCCCATCACAACCGGCAAACCACCACATATCACCGGGAAGCAAATCTATTGTTTTTTTTTCTGTGGTCACTTGATCACTCGCTCCACCGAACAATAGATAACCAAAAAAACAAAAGAAAACGTGATATGCACGATAACAAAATATTGAGCAACAAAGCACGACACAACCTTTACGATAGAAGGATTTGGTGAAATTAGCGTCCCTAGAAACATTTCATGCCTTCTGTCAATTTTACGCTCCTATTGATATCTAAGCTCACCTGTTTAGTACCAACCGGGAGAGACTTGGGTCCTATACCCAATGATTTCATTTTCTCCCATCCGCTCAGCCAATCACAATGTTTTGTGATATGGTGGGCGGAATATTATAATTTGAGATATTGAAATACAGACTTACTTACTTACTTATGTCTCATCTCCATCCCTAGGGTTGCATAGGGCCAACGTGAAAGACTTCCATCCTGGGCGGCTGCTCGCTTTAGTCCTTGACCTGAGCCCAGGTCAGATTTCGATCGACTTCCTTTATTTCCTTATTGAGGCTCCGACGCCACGAGCCCCTGGGTCTGCCTCTGCTGCGATGTCCTGCTGGGTTCCAATCCAGCGCTTGTTTGTAGATCTCGTTTCCGCTCCTTCGTAGTGTGTGGCCGACCCACTTCCACTTTCGTTATTGAATTTCCTCTGATATCGGTTTCTGTTGGCATCGAGGTTGGAGCTCAGCATTTGAGATCCAATTGTGAGGCCACCAGACACGAATTACAAAACTGCAGGCATCAGTTGATGAAGACCTGCAGCTTCTTAGTATTCTCCGCTGATACGCACCTCGTCTCGCTGGCGTATAACAGTACAGATTTTACGTTTGAGTTGAAAATTCATATTTTGGTGCGTTGACTTATCTGGTTTGACCTCCATATATTTCTTAATCTCGCAAACACAGCCCTAGCCTTCTTGATTTGTGCACCTATGTCGCTCTTGGTTCTGCCGTCTGACGCTATCTGGCTGCCAAGATATTGGAAGCTATCGACTTTTTCCACTGCTTGCCCCGCTACCGTAAAATTGGAAGGATTGTCCGTGTTGACATCCAACGGTTTAGTCTTGTTGACGTTGATGGTGAGACCCACCGCAGAAGAGCTTTCGGTGAGGTCGTTGAGCTTGCTCTGCATATCAGAGCACCGTTGCGCTTACAAAGCAACTTCATCAGCCAAATCGAAGTAGTTGAGGTGCTCCATAGTGATAGGCTGCCAAAGCAGCCCACGGATCGGTACACGGTCAATAGCATCTCCCATGATCTCGTTGATTACGGCGAGGAACAGTAGCGGTAATAATATACATCCTTGCCTCAAACCAGCGACTACTTGTATGGGGTCGGACAAGGCTCCGTTGTGCAGGACTGTGCATGTGAAATCCTCGATGCGCTTCGATGAGGTTGACGATTTTATCCGGGACTCCTTTGCATCTCAGGGTGCCCCAAAAATTTTCGTGGTTGAGTCTGTCGAATCTGTCTGTGTTTTTCGTAGTCAATGAATACCAAATAGAGAGACTCTTGGAATTCATTGACCTGCTTCAGAATGATTCGGAGCGTAACAATATGGTCCATACAAGATCTTTCGGCACGGAATCCCGCCTGCTGCCGCCGGAGAGTCGCGTCGATCTTTTCCTGAATCCGGTTTAGGGTAAATTTGCACAGGACTTTGAGAACAATACACAGGAACATAATGCCTAGCAAATTGTCGCACACAGTTAGATCCCCCTTCTTAGGGATCTTTTCTAAGACGCCCTGCATGCAGTCGGCAGGAAATGTCGCGGTGTCCCAAATATTACAGAATAATTGATGCAACATTTGTCCGGATAACATGGGATCAGCTTTGAGCATCTCTGCTGATATGCGATCGACCCCAGGAGCCTTATTGGATTTCATGCTTCGGATAGCTGTTTCGATCTCCTGCAATGATGGGGCCTCGGAGTTCACGCGAGTGATGTGCCGCATCTGTGGTCGATCATGCCGAGATGTTGATGGTTGGTTGGACGTCGTAACTTGCAGAAGGATTCAATACAGATGTCCTCCAAGTTGTAAGCTGTGTATCCACCTGGTTCCTTATAGCAAGATTCTTAGAAGTAGACCTGAAGATTCGATGAGCTACCTTCCCCTCGTCTTTCAACCACTCATTACTGAACTTTGAATAGTTCGAGTAATTTATAATCTGAACCTTATACCACTTTAAATTTAGTCGTTTTGGCCTTTTTTTTATTTTGACTTTTAACTTTTGGTTTTTAGTCTGACAATGTTTTTTTTTACTATTAGCGATATTGAAAGACTAGGAAAATCTAAACTTACGCTTCACTAACTCAAATAAAAAATAAGGAGCTGAGACCTCGGCACTGAAAAAGTTTGTAAATTTCAGACGAAGATAAACCTATCTGTCAAAATATAAGCATTTACTAGTGGAATTCCAAGGAATTTACTAGAGATAGCTTGAGAAAGTATTTTGTACAATAAACAAATGTCTCGTAAATGGTATGCAACATTCATATTGCTTGTCATCTGCTAAAATGCTATCGTTATCCCTTTTTGTGCAATGCTTCAATTAGCATTAAGGGAATTCTAATGTTTTGAAATGGCAATATCTTCTCAACAACATGAGACCCTAGGAGTGGACAGAAATTTCTGTTAGAACCAAAACATCGAAGAGAAAGTATTAATATCCGTTAGAGTACGGAGGGCTGTGAAATTGAATAGAAGCAGTTAAAATCGAGCCTAGGGCTATTTTGAAAGGCGGTATCCAATCAAGCACACACTTTTGCCAAGCTACCACAGTGCGTGGTAGGCAAGGGAGGGAAAGCGTACCCCCTTTACTGGCAAAAGAGTGCGCGCTTCATCGTGCTCATATACCAGCAAATGGCACAGAACAATTCTAGCGATGTGGAAAATCTTGTTTACACTTCCAAAAGTCTAAATGTGACAGAAATCAATTTCCATATTAGAAGTTTCGAAAACACTTCTAATTTTACCGGTAATGTTTCTCTCGTCGTCATTTACTTAACAACCTCAGAGGGGCGATGAAAAAATCTTCAGCAGTTCATAGGGAAGCTGATTGTAGCGCCCGTTATTGTAAAATTTGGGAGAAAAGGGACAAAATTGCCCATTCAGCTTGGTTTGTCCAAAACGGAAACAGCAACATTGAATTGCTCTTAGCACCTACTCAGTTAGCGGCGGAGTTTAAAGACGGTTTTTGTTCCGGGTTTTCCCACTGTACACAGAACAAAAATCTCGTCTCTATTGATCTATAGTTGTTTCATGGTGCTTTGTGTTTTACGGCGATGATTTAATCTTAAGCGATCCTTGATATATGATGACATCAATATATCTTCGTGAGGATAGACAACGATGACAAATTACTTGTAAGATAATAAGCTTGTCTTATCTCTATTTGCCGGATATCCATAAAACGTACTCTAATGAAACTATTACATACACAGGCAGAAAAAGCGACCAACATTATTGACGAGTTTACGGTGATTAGGTCATGCAGGACTATTAGGGGTGCAGTGCAACAGGCGTTCGATGTTTTGTTGCTTGAAGAAGCAGTCCCATGCTTTTGGCAGATAGTGCTGGTTACATACTTTCAGCGTATCGTTAACCAAAACGAACCCCGCTGCTGAACTTTTCCCAACTATCCAACATCCCAGTGATTTCTCGTGGAAGTGCAGAGGATTTCTCGGCTTCCTTCAAAGCGAGTATCACGTCAACACGTTCCTTCCCATTCCCTTCTTGACCAGCACTCGGGCACGGCCGGCGCCGGTATTGCTTCATAAAGGGTTCCCAGTTTATACACATTGAGGATGTATGTTAGTCCCAAACATCATCTGTTGGTTCTTTGTGTGAATACAGCTGATCTGGCAATAACGGAGTAGCATCCGTGGGCAGTCAATGATGCTCATGCTTATGCTCATTCTGCAACTTTAATGTCCAAAATTTATGACAATCGTTTTCTCAGAAGCAAATAATATTCCAAGATTTGAACTGACTAAATGATTGCATCAGCCTCATTTTTGTTTTGGAAATATCAATCTTCTTATAGAGACACATGTATACCTATATATTACACAATTATTATTTATTGCTAGTTACGTTAAATCGAAATAAAGTTTTATCGAAGCTGCATATTTTCCTTTCAATAATTTTCAAAGCATTTGCATAGTTTAAAACGCAACTTAAAATCAATATTTTTCAAATATAAAACTTCCTTATGAGCAGTTCCAATGTGATTCGCAAATTAGTTGAAATTTTGCATTAACGTCCCTTATGACCAATCATATCAATTTGCATCTGCCATTTTTTTTTTATCTGGACTAACTTTTGAGGTGGACTGGTTTGTCTAAACAATATAATAACTCAACAATGGTTTGTTTTATTGATTTGGGGTCGACAGCAAAGTTAATGATAATAAACCATTTTTTATTTAATAAACAAATAAAAATAAATTTAAATTTGCATTTTAAAATAAAAAAATGTTTGAATGTATTATAGAACGCTATATCGAATAAATTTTCATAAAATAATACAATGATGATTGTATGCAATTATTGCAGAAGTTAAGATTTTTCAAAAAAATTAGGTTTTTCGCAATATACCTATTATAAAAGAACTGAACCTTGCTTTATTGGAAAATCAGAAAAACTTCCAAAGAAAAACATCTAATGGCTGCATGCTGGTGAGAGAATGACAAAAAGGTCATGATAGTTCGTTTCTCCTCGTGATAGGAAGATTGCCTGTTTTTTCATTGTCGGAAGAATCGGTTTCTAAAGCCCAATTCAATGTAAATTTGGACGCATTCAAGTGATCATAACTCAAGAATTAAACAGCATACACGGTTGATCAAAACGTCAAACTAAAGTGTATTTATTCAGCTTTCAAACATATATAACAACACGGAGAAAAAACTTTAGTAAATACGATCATGTTTTAGGTTGTTTCAACCAAAATTTCATATTGAAATTTGCCTAAACAAATTCTCGGTTTGCTTTAACAAAGTACAATGCTTGAAATAAACTAAAAATAAATGTTGTTTTTGGTTTGGTTTTATACCTCAATTCAACAAAAGTTTGGTTGAAACTACCATAACATTGGTTGTTTCATTTTGACAGCTGTTAAATCTTAGGTAAATTCATACATAACTAGCAGTTTGTTTTAATCAATTTTCAGTTTAAATCAAACCAACTAGTTGCTTGAAATAAACAACTTAATGCTTGATGAAACCAACGATATTAGTTGAAACAACCAACAATATAGTTAAAATCAAATAGATATTTTTCACATCCGATGCGGAATGCCATGAATTTATTTATTTATTTATTTATTTCTTTTTTCATTTCACCATTGATGAATACAAAACTGCACATCGCATTTGAAACCCTTTCAGTATGAGCTGTTGTGTATTTACCAACAGAACAGGGTTTTAATAAATATGTAATAAATATTGGAAGTCCAAACATGTTTCAGCTTTTTTCATTCGTACCGATATTGATGATAGCGAAAAAGATGTTTCCTAATAATAAAGTGAACAAACCATCGCGGAGGCAGAGTTTTGGCTTCCTTCAAAAATGACTCCTTCAAGACGTCATCGCTGCGTAGAAGTTCGGAAAGTTCCGATTCGGCTGAAAGATTTTAAACTTTTAAATTTCAAATAACTTTCACTCGTCTGGAAGTTGTAACAAGTGACCAACAAAACCTCTTGTGATATCTGGCTGACAGCTCAACTGAACTTATCATTTAGTTTGTTTTAAACTAGTTTTGAAGTTGATATTTTCCTAATCAGAAGATCAGTTTAATTTTATCTGAGCATTTAGGTTGGTTCAACCAAACATCACAATTTGTACGAGGTGTTTATGTCAGCCTAACTTTTGATGAAAAGAAATCCGTTTATGGTTGAAACAAAACTAAAATGTTACTTTCATTCAACTACATTTCAGTTTGAAGCAATGCATTTTTTTCGTGTGTAAATAACGTGGAAAACTCGTTCGATTCAACTGTTGTCGAAGATTAGAAACGAACATATGTTGAGTTTTGTACAACCAGAATTGAAGTTTGAATTACAACCAAAATTTTGTTTGCTTCAAACTAGACTCATTTTTCTCCGTGAAGTTATTACATTTCACCATTTCGAACGAACTGTCGCACTTATTTGTGATCGATGCCATCATGGTCTGCACAGTCGCTGGTGACACTGTACCGGCGAACTTATTCCACTTTAAACGCATTTGTTGTGCATTTGTCACTTCTTTACTGCATCCTCGAAGTTTTTGCTTGACAATCGTCCAATATTTTTCGATCGGTCTGAACTCAGGGCAATTTGGAGGATTAATCTCTTTGGCGACGAAATTAACATTGTTTGCACCATACCATTACTAGTCCTTAGAGTAGTGGCAGCTGGCTAGGTCCGGCCAAAACATAACGTTTATCTTGTGTTGCCGAATGAAGGCTAAAATTCGCTTTTTCAGACACTCTTTAATTGAAACCTTCAACGTCATTGTGTGAGATGTGAGGAAACCTTGGGTTTAAGGCCACAACTGCAGATTCCTTGCCATATCATTAGTCTCCGAGCAAACTTATCAGCAAAAACAAAGTTATACCTGGAAGGGACATCCCCACGACCAGTTGCCAGGTAAAAATTTCGTCTGGGGATTTGTTTATAATCCATTTTGACATATGTTTCGTCATCCATTATAATACAGCCATCAAATTTCGTCAAAAATCGTTCGTATAGTAATCGTGCTCGCTTTTTGGCCACTAAATTTTGTTTCCGGGAGCGATTCGGATGTTTACTAGCACAAATAGACTTATATCCTTCTCTTGAAAGGATGTTACACTCGGTGGAAAAGTTGGAATAGTATTTCTTTGCCAAATCACGAATGGAGACACCTGGGTTGCCTTTCACGTACCTCAACACCTATCTTCTCAGCTCTTTGTCCCCTTGTGCCACTTTTATGATAGATGCGCTGTGCTCTATCCACACTCAGAGTATTCTTGTAGCGTTTGATTACAAGACATACCGTTGACTTTGGGAATTTTAAAACTTTTGCTATTTTTGAGGCAGACCACGAAGGATTCTCTAGATGTTTGTGCACAATTAATTTGCTTTTCTCAAGTTCCATGACCCGTAATTTCGAGATGCGTCGATCAATCGAGAAAAACTTTTCACCAATTTCTTTGTCAATGAAACTCAACAAATGCCTGTCAAACGTTTGTTGTTCCAACTACCTGGGACGTGGAGGTGTAGTAAACCGTGCATCCAAATTTACTTTGAATCAAGCTTTACTTGGATTTTCTGATGAAACTGGGATCATTTGGCAAGTTTCCTCTCGATGTCATTTGAGTTGAACGACAATTAAAGCCGAGAGTCCATCGGATAATCACATCGAATTGGATAATCTTAGTATTAAAGCGGTTCTGATTCTTGCTTGAGGTGACCATTTTACAGCCTTCAACAAATCTCGATTGATTTAATTTGTATGTACTTTGCAGGTTTTGCCAACAATTTGCCTGCAACAAGAATGTTCTTTGAGGATTTGAGGCCTACGACAATTACAACTATAATTGATTGTTTTGCTGACAAAAGGCCTTGGCTAAAATAAATTGTTATTAAGTTTTTTATTTGTTTTATTGGTGCTTTTCAACCCAAATGTAAATGAGTATTCTCTTAGTTACAATGACATTACACTATTTGTGATCATTTTGCCTTAAGGCCTTTTTTCTAATGATGCTCCAGAAATAGTATATAATACAAGTTTCTAAAACTTCATCAGTTCATATTTTCAATCCCGCAAATTTTGGATGTAACACTGCAAATAAATTATGTTTCACTACAATTGGGTAAGTTTCATCCCTCACTTATAGCGAATTTGTTTTTGATTCAGTTCCAACCTGGATCGAGTATCAAGATTGGGTCTGCTTGTTGTGTGTTAAACCTCTGTGTGTCTGTCTTTATTTGTAACTCGTATCGGGGTGATGTTTGCACTGGCAATTGTTTCGGGTATCGCAGGTTGGAACTGGTTCCAACCTAGGTATGAAAACGAATTCGCTATTACACATATTTTCAATGACAGTTTCTCAAATAAAACTACAACGATATCATAACCTCTCACACACCAACGCTGTATGGGAAATGGCAGCTTCATGAATACAGTTACTAAGGCCACAATGTACCTTCACCGTAAAGTACATTCAAACTTAACGCCAAGTCAATAAAGCCTGTCCACATTTCTAACACTCTCGCTCACGTCAGTGAATGTCCTAAACTTACGTGACACACAGATTCACTTCCGAGCTTCGTGTGAATTAAACCATCACCGACGGACGTCGCCCGAACCGTTCCGGAAACGATAGCCACAACTCTAAAGCTAATCCGCTTTTATTGTGTGCGCGTTTTTTTCTGTCCAAACAAGTTACGCGTTGGAGAAAATCCCTGCCGACTGCCAGAGTGAACATAAGAAGGAGCCGAAAGAAAATTGATTGAGCTTTCTTCCCGTGTCACTTCTTTTGAAATTGGAAAGCTTCCTAAGAAAACTAGTTCAGAACGGACGGCAGTCTTACTCTTGCTTTTGCAGTTCTAGAATTGACGATAGAATAAAAAAACATGAGGTATAAAATAGGGGACTAGGGGATAAAATGTCAAATGCCAGAACTAATCTGATGTTTGACAAAATGTTGTCATAGAATTGGTATGAATATTCAAAGATGCTTGCGATTTGGAGAAATAATTATTGTAAGCTCCATGCCGTCATTATTAGCCGTTTGTTAATTCAGGAATTTTAGGTCTGTGCATTATTCCCGCTCTGTCCATTTTCCTCCCATGTCCCCTACATAGATGTACATCTGAATGGGAGCACTAAAACTCTTATTTCACTCGATTTAAGTTGTTGTCCAGCAGGATCACGTGCCTTTCTTGCTTGTGACCGAGAAGGAAGTGCTCAACTTTAAGGAGAGAAAGTGTCGTTAAAGTGTTTTCTTATCAGCTGGGTAATAAGGTAGACAAGCAGAGATTTTTCTTCTTCGAACGTCCGGTAGAAAATTCAGCATAGAATAGGTGCCCCCGAACCTTAAGTCTTGTATCATTGGTTGAACCTTTCCAACCGACGAGTTCTTACAAGGTGTACGGTATAATGGAAATTATATCAACGTGACCACTTCTGCTGGACAGCAACCGACATAGACCTACACGAAAAATCCGAAGAAGTGAGTACAAAAAAGTATGCGTGAGTGGCAAACCCCGTCCGGACGAAAATCTTCTTGCTAAAGCATAAGCCGGAGGAAATCTCACTGGCAGAATGGGAATGTGATATCCGTATCGATAGTGATACAAGCAGCATACACATTCAGTCACATTAGAACGTAGTCAATGGCCACAGAACGAGAGGAATCGGAAAAGAAATTAGGTTAATGGACTTGACTAAGGTTTCGACTGTGGTGGTTCCTTGGAAACCGGCTTCTGGAGGATTATGTGGGCGTAGGTAGATGTAGAAGTTCTTCAGCACAGGAAGGATTTATCAACCTGGTGTCTTATTTTTAAAGCGTCGGTTGAAATTTATGCACATATGTTTTTGTGGCTCCTACTTTAACACCACCACAATGCGAGTGGTGAACAGTTTGATAGCGTAAATTTATTTTCACAACCCTTGCCGCGCCAGCAAGCATTTTATTCATTATTGCTTTCCCGGCTATTTGGTGCGTGGAAATTTATGTTTTATTTGATAAATGTTGTGCTTTCCAATCAATGATTGTGTACTTCCCCTTTCTTCCCGTTGCGGTTTTTTTTTCGATGGCGCTCATATTCCAGGCCGACGGTGATGCTATTTTTTAACCTTGTCATGTACTGTAGTATATCAGGATGAAAAAACAGACCTCGGGCGAGCGTAGTGGTAGTCACGTGGTTTACCAAGCGCCATAGGGCCCTGGGGTGACTTCCTTTCCGCTTTCAGGTTTTTTTTGCCTCATATTCCTATGGATGCAGTGGAACAGATGCATCAGGTCTGGTTATCCCTTTGGCCAGATTGAGCCTTGGGGTGTTGAGCTGAGTCCGGGTGCAGAAAATGGCTGTGATGCTCGCTGGTCGGATGGTGCGTGTTTGGCTTTGTACTTACAATTATTTTACAGTTTATTTACATAATTTAATTAAACCGACTCGTTTACCAGACTATCACGGCAACATTGGTTCTCTGGAGATGAGTTGAATTTACGCGATGGTTTAAGTTGATGTCGTGTGCTAACAGATTACAAATAAAATCGGTTCCTTTGCAGTGATCACAATGAATTCGATAAATTTTTCATTTAAAAGTTATTCCGAAACAACAGAAACGCACTACTTTTGTTCAACAATGTTCAAGTATTGACGAAGATGAAAATAAATCAATTACAACTTAAACGTCAAACAAAATTACATATACGTTGATTTTTGAATCATCATTCAATAACAGATTCAGAACAACATTTCTTTTACAAACACTGCACCGAAAATAATAAATAAATAAAATGCTGTTTGTTATGAACTATGATTAGTTACAGTGACGGACAATACAATAACACCAAAGCCCGATTTTCATACAAAATTGTCATGTTTGGAGGCTCGTTTTTAATTTTCCTGTGAAGCAATTGAACTGAAATTTTGTCAACAGCCTAAAAATAACCTGAATTTTCATCTGTAGTAAATTCATATATTTTCATTCACCACTTCAGAAGCTACAGGCACTATCTACGACAAAACAATAAGACCACCTTTTTATTTCCACAGATATGGCCATGTTGATGAATTTGAATTACGATCTGTAGTGAACTGATTTTAAAATGATCCGTACAACAAAACTCAAAATTCAAATCCTCAAATTTGAGCATTATTGATGGAAATCAAAAGGTGGTCTTATTGTTTTGTCGTATGCGGCGTCTGTAAATTTTCAAATTCTAAATGTAAAATTATGGAATTCATGCAGATGCAAATTTAGGCTACTTCTGGACCACAGCCGAAATATCAGCTCAATTGGTTCTCGGAAAAATGAAAGACAAGCTCCCCAATATGACCATTTTGTATGAAAATCTGACTTTGGTCTTATTGTTTTGTCCGTCACTGTATATATATTGCGCAATATATTTATATGTGTGCTATAAGTTTTTTCATCGGTGTTTGTGTGTGTTTGTGTGTTAAGACAATTTAGAATTTAAAATAAATGTGTTGTAAACCTTATCTTAAATTCCCGCCCAGCTTCCCATCTGTAAAATTTTAATTCCTATTAACCTCGAGACGTCAGCGAGTAATCGGTTCTATCCCCCTAACTTTAGTTTTATGATATCCAATGTATATAAAAATGAAAATTTGGCTCTGTAAAGTTGATTTGATTGAGCCTGTACAAATAAAAGGTTTATTCAAACAGATTGAAATTAACCAGCTAATAATATGTAATCAACAGAGTGGCAAGTTTATATGCATTTTTGTGATGAAACTAACAATAATATTTATATACAGGCTTATACTAGCAATTACCATGTCACTATCACATTGTCACGTATTATCATGACGAAAAAGACTATGAGATTTAGAAGAAAATCTTCATTATCGACGTTTCAGACGTAATTTAGTAAAAATCGTTGGTAATTTTTCGTTGGAAGTGACATTTACCAGCCCTGATCGTGTTAGATTAACCCACCATGAAGCATTCCTGGCTGATATATAAATGTGCTAACAGTTCGATTTGCCTTTGAACTTTTTACATTCACGCTTTAATTGAATTCGAGCAAAGCTTTTGTTGGCCTACTACAATATTTTGGATTTTTTTTTTAACAATTTTCAGTTGCCCCCTAAGTTTTGATTTTATTTTTAGAATTTTATTATTTGTTTCAATATATTATTATTTATTTTTTTATCTCTAGAAGGTTGCAAGGTAACTTGTTGCAATACAGTTGATGTTACTCCAATACTACTCAATTAAGTCACAATCAAGTCACTGTAACCAAATATGACGATTTTGTGTTGCTTGGGATGTTTGTCAGATTGCTCCTTTGCCTAAATAAAAAAGCCAAATTACGCGAAGTTGCCTCGATTTTGTAACAAGTTGTAGCAAAAAAGCGTAAAAAATTGACATCCATGAGAAAAAAGTTGTAATTATATAATAGTTTTTAAATAGTAACGAGTAACAATTTTATTACAATATTTTTCCTTTAACCTAGAACCCAACCTATGTAGCCTAAAGTATCTAAAAACCCCAAGCAGCACACAACAGTCAAAACTGGTTTCAGCAGCTCTATTGTGACTTAATTGAGTCACAGAGCAGTCACCTTTACTGGGTTGAAACAAATGTGCTACTAGGGAAATATCTCTTAATCTGTAATGTTAGCTATTAGATAAGCATTGATTGATTTTTTTCCCCGCTAGCTGAAAGTTGAAGAAGCTATGCTCAATAAAATGTTCAGTTCTTGGTTAATCAAAAAACTGAATATTCAAACCTATGCTATAGCTTTCAGAAGCCAAATAATACTAGATTAAGAAACACAGTTGATAGTTAGAAAAAGTATCAACGAAAAATATTTATTTGAACTATTCATGGCATGGGTCAAACCGCCCCGTTACCCCGCTTTCCCCGTTTTAGGGTACTGTAGTTTCGTATTATTGAGAATATATGTTGATCATATCTTACAGTTTGATTCAGCGTGTGAGAAGCAGAACAGCAAGCTAGTCAGGGCGAGAAGTTGCAGTTGTCTTATCCTATTCAAATAATTTATCCGTTTTTATGAGCATGAGCAGGATAATGAGCATGATTGACCGCCCGAAGTTGTTATTCCGTTACTGCCAGTTCAGCTGTTATTACTCAGAAGATCAACAGATGATGCAAACATGCTCAATGTGTAAAACTGGTGATCCCAAACTAAGGCAATACCGGCGCTGGCCTCGCCCGAATGCAGGTCAAATAAGGAAAGGGTAGGAATGCGTTAACGTTTATTTGGACGTTTTATTGGAAGCCGAGACCACCGCCGCACTTCCACGAGAAATCACTGGGATTTTGGATGACAAGATTGGGTGGCAGCAGGGTTCGTTTTGGTAAACAATAAGCTGAATTCACGCTTCGTTTAGTAAAATATTTAAATACTAGTACCGATTTCTGATTCGAACCGATTACAACAGTAAGGATGCTATTGGGGCCACACACAAAGTGTAATGGTGTTTTTTCATCGGAAAAACAAGGTGATTTTTTATAATGTTGGAAATCCGATTTGATCTGAGTTAAACCAATAATAAGGATGCTATTGGAGCCACTCACAAAGTGTGATGGTGGTTTTCCGTTAGGAAAACAAGGATAATTTTATGAACGCTTGAGAGACGCTTTGTTGTTCTCTTACTGTGCTCACTCGATCACTCGTTACACCGAATTATAGATAACCGAAACAACACGAAACGCGCCATGCTCGATAGGAAAATAGTGCGTAATAAAGCATCGACACAACCTTTCACAGCCGATGCTCGAACCAAACTCTTTTTTCGTAACTTACAATTTTTACTACTGTATTCTACAATCTATTGCACTGCTGTAACTAATAACTGTATCAATCAAGTTGAAGTGTCTAATGGACAATCTATGCTAATCCATTAAAAATTGAAATTGAGGGATTTCGTAAAAATAAGAGTCCGTAGATGCATTTTGTGCCTTCTGGTAACTTTATGTTTCTATTGATATCCATGCTCATCGGTTTAATACCAACCGGGAGAGACTTGGCCTTATACAAATGGATTTCATTATCTCCGGTCCGCTCAACCAATCGCAACGTTTTGTGATAGATTGGACGGATTATTATAATTTGAGATAACTCCATGCAGATGTCTTCCAAGTTTGGCAGATCGACAAGCAATCGGTGGAGAGTTTAGAGGAAGACCGGAAGAATAAGCGATGGTTCTGCGCGTGTTTATAAACAGAAGAACCTTCATAACAAAACAAATCATCGGGTAAAATACATACGGTTTTTTTTTTAATTATAAGCAGTCTTAAGCAGTTATTTGATTCATTTTATCCAGAAGTACCATAAATGGACATTCGAAAGTTTTTCAAAAGTAAGTGTAATATTTTCCAGCATGTAATTAAAAAAAAAAACAAGCAAACAAAACAAAACGAATGTTTTTTCATGCAGCTGAAATAACCACGAATAGAAAAATATGCAAAATGGTTGTATTTCTCGAATTTGAACAACAGTTTTAATGTAATTCAATGATACACCGTTTTGGTTTCATACTACTCAGATACACATGATTGCTACATATACCGTGTTTCGACAGAACGTGTTTCAGTTGAATCATATCAGATAAATAGGTTCAAATTTCAAAACGCAGATGCAGATGTGTAGGGTATGTGTCCCTTGACTCAGCCTATTATGCAATGATCGATTACATTTTTTATTATAACTCATAAAGTATTTTAGGTGGAGGGGTTTTTTGGCTAGTTTTACCCTTGGTTGGATTGTTTTTTTAAGTGTTTTGGTAGTTGTTTTGGGGGAAAGTTTTCCAATTTTTTTTTTAAAGTAAAAAATTTTGGGGGGGGTGGGTTTTATGTTGGGTTTTTAAAATTTAATTTGGGGTTTTTTTTGGGTGCAATTTCGTTCCTTTGGTTGTTTTTTTTTTTAAATGTTTTTTTGTGTGGGTTTTCCTCCTTTTTTTTTTTGTTTTGGGGTTTGGCGTGGTTTTTATCCAACATCAAATTTCACAAAACAAACTAAACTAAACCTGCTTTGAAGCACTTAAAGAGTTTTCACAAATAGTTTATAAGCCCTTAGATAATGAAAAAATAATTCACTCTGCACAGGTTTTATTCCTTGGTTTGTGTTTTGATAAGCCATTTGGAAAATATACAACCGAAAATAGTACATTAACGTTGAAAATTCTATGAATAACATAATTTTTACTAAGTTATCCAGGCAACAGGCCATAATTGGGAAAAAAGAAAAAAATATGTCCCTAACATTGGGTCTACGGTTTCCTTATTAAATCATTGTTATTTTAACTATGCAAATTATTAGCTTATAGAGTTTGACTATTTTCTGTACATCTAGGCTGCATTATTTGGATTGTCGGTTCCATTTAGCCTAATTTAGATCATTCGAAGATCATGGATATAATCAGTTCAGCTTAACCAGTGAAATCATGATGCTCCAAAAGTTCAAGAAATCGAAAATTACGCGGAAGTGAACAACAGTAAATTGATTATTATTGTCTGAACTGCTTCTAATTAAATCAATCATCTTGCTGGCAACATAATTTTATTGATTATTGTTGAATTGATGACATATTTGGTACATAGGCCGAACGAAGGAGCTAGGCTAACATTACATCCCCTTACCCTATATAAATTATTTTTAAAATATTGAGGAATAGCTGTTGGAACGCATATGAATTTCTTTTCGTCATTGATGAATAAAATTTCTTAAATTATTTACTAACTACTCGTGTGTTGAGAATGCAAGTAGCAACAATTCAGCACAAAAAACACAGCTTGCTTACATTTGTTACTTACGTCGTTTTAAAAGGTTATGTTTGATGTTCCTGTTTAGAAAATATCAGATAAAATAATTATACTAAAGGTGAGCAAAGGGGACACAAACCATAAGCTATAAACCACCAAAACTCAAAATGTATGTTTGTTAAAAACTAATCACTTATTATTTCAACAACCATTAAAAAAATATAATCTATTGAAACGGTGTGAGCATGGTGAGTAAAAAACGGTGTTTCTTCTGTGTTGCTTTGGGTGAGAGGGTCGCGGATGAAAAGTACATTTTCAGTACAAACTGCAAACAAATTCGGTGGTTATTCTATACAAAAATCCAACATGACCCGTTAAATGTTTGGCATTCAATGTGGTTTGATTAAAAAACATGGGAAAAATCGAAAGTTTTTAAAATCGTTTTTTTTTATTCCAGAACAAGCCTAGAATTGTTTAATCTTGTTGCAAGAAACGGACGGGTATTGTCAAATACTTTGGGTGAGAGTAGAGAAGATAATCCACCCGCATTCAGGCGTAATGTCACATAAATGGGGCTCCATTCCCGCTCCATCTGTCGGAACATGAAAATGACCCTACTCTACTGGTCCATCGGGCGTTGTATTGTCCGTTAAGTGTCCGTTAATGTTAATTGTTCAGTATGTGCAACCACTGGTTGGAGACGATGTAATTCTCTCTCTCTCTCTCTCTCTCTCTCTCTCTCTCTCTCTCTCTCTCTCTCTCTCTCTCTCTCTCTCTCTATACATTGTCTAAGCTTTCCGGTTCATGGTGGATGCGAGGATCCGTATGCAATTGCAGCAGGGCCACAATCTGCAGACATTTTAATACAAATAAAAATTTTACTTTCATATATTATTATTCTAGGTAAATAATCATCCATTGACTATATTTTATATCCATTTACTATATTTTTATGCTATTTTGTATGAATTTTGTATACAAAAAATTCTACTCAAAAAAGCTCTTTCCTTCTTCATCAAGAATATATAATCATTCAAAACCGAATAGTTTACAATCATTCATTTCCTATTTCACAGAAGGTCATAAAGCATCATTTATGAGTCCAAAAAAACAAGAGTTTTCAAAAAATATTTTTTTTGTAGTTTTATGAAGGTTTAGTTTTTGGCCCTATGCATAATTTTATTTTTTTATTTTTATTTTTTATTTTTTATTTCGTCTTATTGTTATGTCTTATTGTCTTATGTTATCTGAATATTAATGTGAAAACAAATTCTAATATTAGTAGTTCTTAATCCCTTAGAAGCAGCAAAAGTGGAAGTCTTTCGATGAGTGGATGGTCAGTTTAGTTAGGGATTTATATTCTACTTTAGTTTACTGGCTTACTGGTATTATTACTCTATATTATAACGTCATTTTATTATTTTATGTTATGATATAAAATTATGTGAAATTATTGCAATTTAATTCATTTCAATTAAATCACTTAAGTACTAAGTGAAACAGAACAGCACATGAAAATGTTAGATTCACTATTCTTTATAAACTATATAATTTCAGATCATCCATGGATTTCCCAAGTTTTGTAAAATAATTTTGAATAATTTTTTTTCTTGTAGCTTCATTGTCTAAACTTTCATTATCACAAATGGAATTGTTATTATCATTCTTATATTCATTCACTATACTGTCTGTTATTACGATATTCATTCACTATATAGTATATTAGTATATGACATTGAATATTTATTGGGAAGGGAGGGTGCATCAGGGTATCACTCAAGCTGGAATTGGACAATGGAGTGGTATGACAACCGGCGTCTAGGAGAGAACAAACAGAATTTTCTTATCCTACCGATTCGATGGTGATGCTGTGAATTCTACTTCAACAATATCAGTGAGAGTGACGCGCCCTTTTAAACAAGCCATCCTGTAGAAAGCTTAATAAGTATTGCGAATTGGGTTATTCGATTTGTTGGATCGCATCGTTGGAAGGAAAATCTTATGTTCCCGCGGGTTTCACGTAAGTGTCTCTGCTTACGGGTCCGCCCCACCGTTTTTGGCCCTTCATACAGCGTTACTGTGAATACAAACCGGTAGCTCAATTTGATCTTGCTATTAAGAGGAGCTGCATTTAAGACAAGGTTTAACAAGGGATGGTGGCTTCCTTACATACATACATACAAAAAAAAACTGAATGAAATTCAATATAATGAATTTTGCTGAACTGCAAAATTGCTTACGTATGTATTTATGTTAATGTTTCCATAATTCATTAAGTCATAATTATTTTTTGACCTAACATTATCTACATTTTGATGTGTAATTCCTTTGATCACAGTTGAATTATCAGTTCACCTAGTCCATCTTTATATACACACCTTGACTATCTGTCATGCGTGTCATGATGTGGCATGATGAGCTTGTGTGTAAACTATAACATGCATAGAAATATAGTATTGTTGACGCTTTTCAAGCTCGATACCGTGTCTTGGAGGAAAAAAAGGGGAGATTGATCCTCGGATTTATATTGACTTAAGTAACCGAAAACTTTTCAAAAGAAATTTCATCTAGAAACATGGAAAATTATCCGGAAGGAAAGGGTAACTCAAAAATGTCCATCCGAGAAGTTCAATGCTTCGAAAATAAAGCAGGAACTTATCCTTTCCATACCGAAGAGACTTGTTGCTAAAAGTTTGTGAGGATCTGGAAATCTGGTTTAAAGTTCTGTCCAGTAAGAATCCGGAATCACTTATTGTGTTGCAGCGGCACGGAAAGTGACCGCTGCAAGAATTCTTTTACAGAGGTTTGTTTGCGCCCACTTTCTATGGTATAAATTTCACGGTGTTCCGTGCAGTGAGTCAAAAGTTATTCCAGATGGAAGCCGAGAGGAGAGAAAAAATTCTGCACACCCACGTTGATAATCCAGCGTCGTAGTGGAACATATGACCGTAAGCTGAACCAGAAGGTGTTGAGAACCGTCATGGCAAACCCTGGACTATCAGATAATGAAATCGCACAAAAATACGCTGCTGCTAGCAGTACCGTTCGAATCGATATCGTTCTTTTCGAAACAGCAAGCAACCAAACAGAACGTTGAAGCGAAGTTTAAATTTGCTTTTATGGACAAATTTGCCAAAAAAACTGATGATTTGGTAAGGGATATGCAGCTGTGGAGAAAAGACCAAAGTGTTCGTGACGAATAAGACGATGGACTGGAAGCTGTACAAGGAAGAATGCCTCAAAAACCGCGTACTACCTTTCATTAAAGCCCATGAAGGTCCCGTCAAGGCCAGATTTGGTGAGTTGCCACTTTAGCCGGGAAGTCATCCAGTGGTACCGCGATAATAACGTTGATTTCGTTAATAAAAAAACATAAATCCACTCAACTGCCCGCAGTTCCGGCCCATCGAGAGATTTTAGGCAAAAATGAAGCGGAAGCTTAGGAAAAGTGGAAACACAGCTCGGGACGCGACTCAGGTGACCAAAATGTGGAACAAATGTGTCAAGGGAGTTGACTTCGGAGGTGTGCAGCGTTTGATGGGAGAAATAAAGAAGAAAGTGCGAATTTTCATTAGAAACGAAGAATAATTTGATTTGTTTTGATATTTTTCCTTAAAGTACAGTAAATTAACTTTGTTTTGATGTATTAAACTTATTTGTAGGTCAATCTGTTACCGAGATACAGATGATTTTATTATTTCGGATTCTAAATGTACATAGCTTTTCAAGAAAAAAAATCGGATGAAGTTAATTTCGATGGTCCTGACTGCTGCGCATATTATTAGTATGATCTTCGGAAGAATTAAAAGGTAAAGATGAGCCTAAATTTTGCAGGCAGTCCTATGGTGAGTGCTGCTTTTTTTGCGAGGAGAAAAAACTCCCATTGCCACAATTTCTACCAGAATGAATTCAGAGAGCTATATGGAGCTACTGGACAGTGTTCTCAATTCATTTACTGAGGATATTCTGGACAACAAAGTCATCTTTCAACAAGATCACGCTGCTATTCACGTGAGCTAGAAGTCTTTGACATAGTTTTCCGAAACATCCACGATTTAAACAGGCCAGTTCGTACCTGAATCATATTGAAAATCCCTGAGAGATCCAGGCGAGACCAGTTTACAGTGGTGGACGGAAGTTCATCCCAATCATTACCAAGTCCACGAGAAATCACTGGGATTTTAGATAACAGGATTGGGTGGCAGCAAGGTTCGTTTTGGTTAACGATAAGCTGTCAAGTGTAATTTGTACCGATTTCCGATTTGAACCGATTTAAACCAACAGTAAGGATGCTATTGGGGCCACTCACAAAGTGTGATTGTAGTTTTTCATTGGGAAAACAAAGGGATTTTTAATAATGCTAAAACGTCGATATTGACCGGTTTAAACCAACAGTAAGGATGCTATTGGGGCCGCTCACAAAGTGTGATTGTGGTTTTTCATTGGGAAAACAAATTGATTTTTAATAATGCTGAAAAGCAGCTTCAAAGTATGATAGTGGTTTTTCATTGGAAAAACAAGGTAATTCATCTCAACGCTTGAGAGCCAACTTGGAGCAATCTACACCAACAGTACGGATGCCGCTGGAGTCTCTTACAAAATGGGACAGTGGTCTATTTGTTCCAAGATAAGATGGCCCGTCGGGCATGGCGAACGAATAATTTGGATCACAATTAATTATGTACCTCACCACCGACCGATCTTACCTGGTGAACCACGAATCTGATGCTCACTCGATCACTCGTGCAACGAACAATTGTTGCGAACGGCAACCGCTAAGCAAACGCTCGGGACTGATTGGGTTAATCGACCTATCTGCGTGTCCCTTTCGAATTCAAATTCGGATTCCGTAAGCAGCGAAGCTGTCACGCGAAGTGTCAGCAAGAACGTCATACAGCATTGTCAAGGTTACTGAGCTATTGTTTTGAACAGACCAATACTTTTTTGCACTATCATTGTTGAAGTTATTATTCTAATATTATTCCCTAATTTTATGTAAGTAAAACTATTTTTGCCTATAATTAAACATAAATACTTATTGTAATACACAGTTCACAGATGGTACGCACATAGACACTTGTTACAAAGGAACGAACATTGAACGAATAAGACTAAGAAATGTAGGTAACCTTAAAAATATGTCATGCAACCTTAATTAACACTAATAAAAATTATTCTATCTTAAAGCTTACTCTAAAGAAAACCTTGAGTTTGCTATTGAGGGTCCGAAACGTTCCGTTGCCGTAACAAACAATAGACAAAATACTACGCCCGATAACAAAATATTGCAGAACAGAGTATCGACACAACCGATTCAACCGATTCAACCGATGGTCGACGCAAACCTAATAACAATGAATTTTATTTATATAGATACAATGAATAACAATTATCTATCTTGCTCCACGTCCTTGAGAGCACTTACTACCTCACGAGTCGCCTGTACCCAACTCCGCATGTTTCCGTCCAGTTCCCGGTACATTCATTCATCTTTATGCCTAACTGAAGTATTATTACTTCAAAGCATGGTTGACAAACCTGCCAAATCCCGCAATCATGAACCCAAAAGTCCTTAGAAAGCTCCGTCCTCCGGATCTCATTCAACGACGCCGAATCTCGATGACCTAGCCGGCGGTGCCTCCTTGCCCAGCCGAGCTTCCTCTGCAACTTTCAAAGCGAACAAATTTTCTCGCGGTTCCGCCAGAGACACTGCTTTGCCTTGCGCAGACAAAGTTTCACGTTTCGAACGAATGAATTCCACGTTTAGTCCTCTCTTCACAAGCTTTCTCAGCGATATGAGTCGTCTTTGAACGGAATATCCACCAAACTATATTGGTCGTTCACATATTTCACTATGCCTTCTCAGATTCCAACGGACATCGTCTCTGATCCGTCGGCCAGAACAACCTTCACCGGCGCACTCGTGTCTAATTTGTCGAAGATCGACTTACAGTTTGTCATATGGCCTGAACATCCACCTAGATCTTGATTCAAGGTCCACTACACTTTGATTCAGCTACAAAACAAATCGCCGAATCACTCTCGTCTGCCTGCTTCTGGACTGCTACAGACAGTTTAGGCGCAAATGTCCCGGTTTACCACTGGTAGCACACTTTCTCACTCTTCTTCTTGCTGCGCATCTTCATCACCTTCTCACCGCTATCACCCGAATGCTCACGCTCACGCCGATACTGATATTTATCAAGGAGCCTCTGCTTTACCAGCTCACTTCGGTGACGAACTAGCCCAAATTTCTCAATCATTTTTCCGATCGATACACACGATAAACAAAAACACGAGCAAATTTCTGCTAGCCACGCATACACCACAACCGAATCGCGCACTACTCCAGTCAGCTCCGAGATAACACGCACACTAATTACTCCGTGCGCTGCCCCGCAGCTCTTGTCGAATGCAACCACCAAAAAATTTGGAGGTGGGTTATATCAGGGATATAACCGCGAAGATCACGTAGGACCGCGTTGGTGCATAGTAAACATGGTATCATTTTATTTATACATATCATAACACTTACAGTTGGTTAATACTAAAATGTCTTCATTATTTTGCTTGATCCGTTCCTTCTTATGACATTCGGTTCAGTTCAATGAAAAAAATTCAGTTTGGGATTGATGAAAAATCTCTGCCGAATTCACCACTCTCGACTAAATGCCTCAAACAATCCAAAATGTACTAGTTTTGATAATATGCAGAGGTTGTTCATGATAAATCACGAACATTTCACACTAACTCTTTTATTGCAAAATTAAATTGGTCGTCCTGAAAAGGACGATGGTTATGATACGCCTAAGAAATTAATTTAGAAATGACACAATAATGTGCTGTATTGAATCCGGATAGTAGTTCATTAAACTCCTCGTCGCTGTGAATGGCCGACGGCAAGATATTTGGGATGATTCTATTAACCTAGTTGCCACAAACATCGTTTTGCGCTGGAAGGTGCCCGGCTCCGGTAAGGCTTCAGAAGCGGATGGCGCCTGCGCGGATTATCGATTTTTACGACCCATTGCCACGGCAATAGGTCGAGCGGGGAAACTTTAAAAACTTTGCAGCGCTTCCTTCTGGTTTGTAGATGAGGAATCGCAGGCGAAAATTTACGAGCCAGGCGCGCAATCGCAAGAAAACGGAAAAACACAACCGTCAATCAATCGAACTTGAATATCCAAATGAAATCATGTTGGTTCAAATCGTGTGCTTTATACTGGTGTTGATTGCCTCCAAAGAAGAGAGGCACGAAAATGTAGTACGAAGCAAAATTCAAGAGAGGGGACAGGCTTCATTTATAAAATCAGGCACCGGCAACAAAGGAAAATAATTTTACAGCTGAGGGGTGTGGCTAGTGCTGTATTTATCATTGAATAAAACTAAATGAAATAAAAATAAGACAATTTGTTACCCACTTTTGAGGACCCGGAGAGGGAAAACTATATTTTCAACATGTTCATGTGTAGATTTGTATGGGAGCAAAAGTAGGTCATCTTTAAGTGATAAATTGAACTACTTATACTAGAATTACTTAATTGAAATTTTAATGAAAAACATTTGTTAGTTTTTCTGATCAAATGGTGTATAAATGAAGTCGTTCTATTCAGTCAAGCGAGAGTTATTAGCGTTCAAAAACCTTTCACTTTTGCGTAACGCTCTCATTTTTCAAAATTTTGAAATGACACCCGGTATAGAAAAGAGAAACGTAGTCCTTCGTTAAAAACTGTACCAAGCCGACCCACGCCGAACACTTTTCGCGCACTGATGGCTTTCACCGAGTACTTCTGTACCGGAAAACAATTTTCTCTTTCTTAGTCGCTAGGTTCATGACCTGTTGGACAACAGAGTGGACTGACGGCTACCCAAATGTCCAGCGGAATACCGGAACAACTGCGGACACAAAGTTTCGTGATAAACGGGAAGAACTTTGCACACACGGAACCGTTTGCATACCAGAAAACTACGATTTCAATTGCAGCGAAAAACACGACGACCGATTGTGTTGCTGTACAGTGAACGACCCGGGCATAACAGGCAACCAAATTACCCATAAACTCAAATTAAAATTCTCAATCTTCCCTACGAAATTTCACAGATTTTAAAATTAAAGGAAATGAACGAAAAAACTGACAGCGATAGAAAAACACGTCCGCTTGCGCCCCAAGCTTACTTCGATCTCCCAGAAAATTACATTTAAAATGTTAGAAAAACTCATTGACTCAATGCCAAAACGTTATTTAAGAAACAAGACATAATTATTTCTAACAAACAGTATCTTTGAATTGAACAGAATGATGAGAAAAAGCCAATAATAATGATAAAAATGTAAAATCAGTAATTTGAAGAAAAATGTTAGTCACCAGTTACGATTACAGTCAAATGTTTAAATGCCCGAGCAAAGGATTATATCAACTTGATAACAAATTCTAATACCAGGTTATCATAATTTGATAACTGAATATGTTATTATTGAGGCTTACAGCCAAACTAACAGAAGAGATAAAAAATACTCTATAGATAGTATAACAATAACTGATTTTGTTATCAATGAGATCATCTTGATAAAAAGCCACATTACAGGAACAAAATTATTGCAATAGTTTCAAATTAGGTTATCAATTTGATATCTGATTCTCACGGTGACATCTGTTATAATTTCATTGGAAAAAAATAAAATTTCTTGAAAATTGGAAATATCATTCTTATCAATATGCAACAGTGGACAGCAATTTCTGCTAGAACCAAAGATGTAAAGAGAAAGTATTGATTTCTTGTTCAAATATGCGGATTATATTAATAGTTTAACATTCAACTAGTTTAATTTGTCACAAATATTAATTCAACAATGATGACAAAATTACTGAATGGTAATAACTAAGTTTGTTTAGCAATAACTGCTGAAATCCAAATGTTATCTGGGTTAACAGGACGTTTTAATTTGGTTATTTTTGTTTTCTTTTTTTCTTTGGGTGGGTGTATTTTTAAAATTATTTTTACACTTGAGCAAACATGAAGAAAAATTTCAATCTGATGCTCTTTATTTCACAATCGTGTCAACATAAGATAGCAACATAAGATAGAGACAGACATACAGTCAATCGCAAAATTGAGCATACACCTGAAGGGAGACGAGTGATGCTGTTGTTTTTGTAGGAAATCGTTAGTTTATCCAATTTATGGAAATGTGTTTCAATCACTTATTTATTAAACTAATTAAACTTACAATCAAATTTGTTTAAGGACTTTCATATTATTTTTGACTGCAATAAATTGTACAAATATTCTGTTTTGGGCACCGCAAAATTGAGCATACAGCGTCCCCGGTGTCAGAAAATTCTTATCGTGCAATGAAAATAGTTGAGTTTTGCGTCTGTTTTTTCTTCAGTGTCATATGTAAACAATCTCTAGCTGCTTGGGCAGTAAACATATCCTGTTGCTGTAGTGTTTTTTGAAAAAAATGGCATCGAAAAGGAAAGAAACAGATATTGCTACGCGAACCCTGATCATAAGTATGTGTTGCCGCGGAAAGTCGTTACGGGAAATTGGAACTGCCGTCGGAAGATCACATGCTACAGTGCAGAAAATAGTAAACAAGTGGAAGTACGAAGGCACACTGAAAAACCGGTCCGGCAGAGGACGAAAACGGATTTTGAACGCAGGCGATGAACGGGAAATTGTGCGCGAAATACGAAAGAATCCGAAAACAAGCATTCCAAAACTGGCAAAGGAAGTTTCTGACACCGTAGGAAGACCCGTCAGTGCAGATACCATTCGGCGAGTGGCTCACAGGAACAACCTGCGAGGTCGGGTTGCTCGAAAAAAGCCACTCCTTTCGAAAGTTAACATAAAGAAGCGACTGGAATTTGCAAAGGAGTATGTTGGAAAGCCACAGTAGTTCTGGAACAAGGTTATGTTTACCGACGAGACCAAAATCAATCTGTTTGGGTCTGATGGAAGGCAGATGGTGTGGAGAAAACCAAATACGGCGCTAGAGAGCCAACATTTAACCCCAACAGTCAAACACGGTGGGGGTAGCGTGATGTTATGGGGTTCAATGGCAGCTACTGGAACCGGTACTATGCAGTTCATCGACACCACCATGGACAAATTCGGTTATCTGAACATCCTCAAACATAACCTACAACCTGCCGTAAAGAAATTGGATCTACCTCGTGACTACTACTTTCAGCAGGACAACGATCCCAAGCACACCTCGTACATAGTACGAGAGTGGTTGCTATATAACGTCCCAAAACAGCTCAAAACACTTCCTCAATCACCGGACTTATTTACTTATATACTTATTTGCATTTATGGTGGGAGGTTAAGCACGGGTGGAAAGGGGGGGGAAAAAAAAAAAAAAAAAAAAAAAAAGACTTAAAAACGCGAGAGGGGACATATGGTATGTTTCTCTACGGGGACCGGGTCGTGGGGCTAGCCGCGCGGCGTGTGGGGGGTATAGGGGGTGTAAAAGGTGATCATAAAAAATACTGTGTTTTTTTTTTTTTTTTTTTTTGTTTTTTTTTTTTTTTTTTTTTGTTTTTTATGTGTTTTTTATTTTTTTTTTAATTTTTTTTTTGATTTTTTTATTTTTTTTTTTTTTTTTTTATATATAAAAAATAAATAAATATGATTGTAAATGTTGTGTAGTTAGTTTGTGATTTTTTATAACTTATTACTGCAAAGAAAAAGAGAATAGTGGAATCGTTACAGCTGTATGCTCCATTTTGCGATTGACTGTAAGTGTCACTTTTGATTTTTCATTTGATGTTATCTCTAGTACTATCGCTCAGATCCCTTCAGGCTTTTCCCGTGTGAATTCTACGTATATATTCATTTATTTATTTATCTCAACTCATCGGACAAATTCTCTTCGTGAAACAAATTTAAAACTTAAAAATTCGAGCATTAAAATACCGTGCCAAAAAGCGAGCAAGAGATGCACAAAATTCAATCAATTCTTCGAAAATTTAAACGCTCGCATCATAGCTGTAAGTGGCTCGTTGTGACCAAACGCCGTTCGAGGAAATCGTAGTTGGAGAAGAATACCACTCCGTAATGCTCTCGGCTGCACTCGGATGTTCAGTTGAAAGAAAAGCCCCGAGCAGTCGGCCTCTCCATTCAAAAGGTTGGCAAAAACAAGTTCTTTTTTCACACGGGTTTTTTCACACGGTTTGTTTTCAGCGATAACTCCATAACGGAAAAACTTATCGACCTAATTCGAATCACATTTTACGTTTTGGGCAAAAAGTAAACATATGGCAGTTTTTTAATAAAATCACAAGTTTTTATGTAAATACTCAACATTTTAAAAACTATATTTTGACCATTGCATGGAAAGGTAACTCATGCAAACAAAATCGACGCAATTTAAATTGTTTATGCATGTGAATTTATCAACTCCATTTAGTCTTTTTTCTACACGGTTTCATAGTAAAAGTGGAACGTATCCCCCGTGTAAAAAAACCTAATTGTATACAAGTTCAGCAAATTGTAGCGACCAGAATATGGCGGGATATTTTGTGGATCAGGCATTGGTAGATTACGCAATGCCATCCGGATAAACCTGCGCAAAATAGTTTCGATCCTTAAGCTCCAAGTCAATTAATAAGGAAGCCAGACCAAAGAGGCATTTTCAATTATCGGTCGTACAATAGAGAGCTTTCAGGCAGTACGGTCAGTGAAGTCTCTTGAGATTTTCGAAACAAACCCTAGTTGGGACCCTAAAGGGAGTTCCGATCAAAATTTGGTCAAACAGTAATGTGTGTAATTCGATCAAAGTTTTTAACGTAGGACTACGTTTCTCTATTCTATACCGGGTGTCATTTCAAAATTTTGCAAAATGAGAGCGTTACGCAAAAGTGAAAGGTTTTTGAACGCTAATTACTCTCGTTTGACTGAACAGAATGGCTTTATTTGTACACCATTTGATCAGAAAAACTTACAAATATTTTGGATTAAAATTTAAATTATGTGCTATTTATATAAGTACTTCAATTTTTTACTTAACAATGACCTAATTTTGTTCCCATACAAATCTGCATACGAACAGGTTGAAAATATGTTTTCTCTATCCGGGTCCTCAAACACGAGTAAGAAGTGCTTCAAATTGTCTTCTTCTTTTTATTTCATTTAGTTTCGTTCCATGATGAATACAGATATAGTCACACCCCTCAGCTGCAAAATTATCTTGCTATGTTGCCGGTGTCTGATTTTATAACTTAGGCCCGTCCCCCCTTAAGAATTTTGCTTCGTACTGTATTTTCGTGCCTCTCTTCATTCAGGGCTATGCAATCAACGCTAGTATATACCACGCGAGATGAACCGATCCGATCCGAGCTCTCAGCTGGTGGTTCGGACAGGGGTTTGTCCACCCGCCACAGTCCGTCCGGTTGTGGGAGACAGAGTCTTGCAAGACCGGCTAATCGGACAGTTACCGGTTTCCATGTCTACCCAATGGAATGATAAAATTTCGAGGCACTTCGTCCCTTATGAAATCATTTCGGTTCGTCTCGCGTGCTATATACTAGCGTTGAATAGCATCGCCCAGATAGATGAGGATCACGGAAGTCCAGTACACAAAAAAAAATAACATGATCAGTGGAAAATATCCACTAGAAATTCACTTAACTTTTATGTGATTCAGGAAGGGGAAAATGCTTTGCAAAATCAAGTGAATCTTATGTGTCTTATGTAGTTAAGTGAAATATTTTTTCAGTGTTTGGAGAAAAATTCATAAGAAGGGACGGATCCAAAGCAAAATTATAGAACTATTTTATTAACATTTTAACCAACCATATGTGTAATGATACGTATAAATTAGACGATAATGAGTCTTCCATTTAACACCTGCCATACGATTTTGTACAGTCCTCTTGTCCACTTTATTCGCCACAGAACGCCAGTTTGCCTTGAACTGTTTCTCGGTCACAACAGCTTTTTGAGTCTTCTTAAGGTTCTGCTTGACGATGGCCCAATATTGTTCAATTAGGCGGAGCTCTGGCGTGTTGGGAGGGTTCTTGTCCTTGGGCACCACTCGAACGTTGTTGACAGCATACCACTCCATGGCCTTTTTTCCATAATGGCAAGATGCCAAATCCGGCCCAAATAGAACGGAACAATTGTGTCGCTTCAGGAAAGGCAGTAGACGTTTTTGTAGGCACTCGCTCAGATAAATTTCCTGGTTGACGGTGCCGGTCGCAATGCAAACGTTGCCCTTCAATCCACAGGTACAGATGGTCTGTCACACTTGATATTTCTCCGCTACTTTGACAGTTTAATGTGCTTGAAAATATCTGCCACCTTTCCCCGTCCGGTTGCCGTAAAAAATCCTGTCCAGGAAGCTGTTTGAAGTCTGCCTTGACGTAAGTTTCATCGTCTTGTACCACGCAATCCTTCGCAATCGTGCTTTGGTCGACGTGTTTTGTTTATCGTCGCGATTTGGAGTCACCAATTTCTTGTAAGTCGACAACCCAGCTCGTTTTTTAGCTCCATCCACGGTTGAAGGCGTCACTCCCAGCTTCTTTGCGACATCTCAGACGGAGAGGTTGGGTACCGCTTGAAACACCGGGCAACTCTTTTTGTCGTCGCTGTGGCCTCCGGCTTTCAATTTCCCCCCGATCCAGCTTTCCTGGCTGTCGACAAACGTTCACCGAACACTTTTAATACGTTGGCAACAGTTGATTTAGCCACATTCAACAATTTCGCCAACTTGGCGTGAGAGTAGTTTGGATCTAGTTGGACTAGTTGAAAAGTCCAAAAACTGATGGACGTAATTTGCGAGCGTTCCCTAATATAGAAGGCAGCACATATAAAACAGATTTTTCGTCGAAATACAGCCCATATATTATAACCTGCAAAACGCCGCGTCCGCTCACGACCCGCTTTACTTGTTTGTGGTTCAATTTTTTTTTCACCGTTCTCGTACAGAATGCCGAAAACTAAATCGCCACTATCTCGGAGTCGGAAGAGACAATTCCACGGAAATCGATATACGGGGGAAGCAAGTGCGGATCACGTCAGTTCATCAGCGAAAAAAACTGAAAGACACGGGCTACGACGACATTGAATTGAACAAAAACTCCACCTACGTTATTTGCAATTTCTTGCTGGTGTTCAACGCGTTGAGTGAATTTTTAATTTGCAAGTCGTGTTATGGGGCAGTGAAATTTGGACGCATGGCTGGACCTGGGGTGGGGTTCAAACTCATCGTAGTTTGTTCATGCTCAAAACGTCAAATTTATTCGTCTCCGATGTCGCAAAACGTTTATGAACTAAACCGACGGCTTTTGTTTGCTTTTCGCGTTCTCGGGTGCGGGCTAGAAAGTGTGACGACGTTTTGATGTCTACTGGACATCAAAAACTCATTCAGCAGATATATGTACCACAACTTCTTGGATTATTTGTACGCTGCATCGAAGACCGTCTTCGACATTATTCAATTGAAGGCAGTGAAGAAAGAAATTGCAGCCAACACCGCAGCTGGGAGCGAGCCAACGCACTTATCAGTTTCCGGTGATGGTTCTTGGAAAAAAGCAAGGATTTTCGTCGCTGTTCGGTCTGGTCTCACTTATTGGTAAGCACACAGTCAAAATTTTGGACGTGATTGTAAAATCATCGTACTGCCAAGCCTGTCAAAATTGGTCTTTGAAAAAAAAATACTCCGGGGTATTAAGTATGGCAAGAAAATCACGTCGATGATTGCACAGTGAATCATACTGGAAGCGCGGGCAAAATGGAGGTGGACGGCGTGCCTGAAACGTTCGGCAGATTGGAATCCCTTTTGGGTGTTAAATATAAATATTATATTGGCGATGGGGACACTAAAACGTCCAAGGCCCTTGTTGAAATGGACCCGTACAAGGACTGCCCGGTGATCAAGAAAGAGTGCGTGGGTCATGTTCAAAAGCGTATGGGAAATCGACTACGCACGTTGAAAAAGAACACCAAAGGGCTCGGAGGGAAGGGTGTTGGGAAATTGACTGATAAACTCGTCACAGAATTGTCGATCTATTACGGTATGGCAATAAGACGCAACGCAGATTCTTCATCTCGTATGAAAGATGCCATCTGGGCTACTTATTTCCATATGTGCTCAACTGACAAAAATCCACAACATCATTTGTATCCGGAAGGAAGTAAGAGTTGGTGCAAGTGGCGAGTTTCTGAGGCAGAAGGGAAACCCCCGCTCGCAAAAAATGTGGCCGAAGCCATCAAACCGATATACGAGGCTCTCTCCGAAACGGACCTGCTGGAACGCTGCGTTGGAGCAAACACGCAAAATTCCAACGAATCTTTCAACGCGACAGTGTGGAGAATGGCGCCAAAGCACCTTCATTGCGGACATCAAGTAATCGACATCTGTACGTATATTGCTGCGTGTATATTCAACGAGGGAAGATCAGCTTTGCTGAAGATCATGCATACCATGAACATAAGTATTGGCAACGAAGCCAGCCGATACGCCCAGGATGCCAACGCTAAGAGAATTCTGGAAGCTGAGCGACAAATATCGACCGCTGCTCGAAACGTCCGCCTTGCACATCGTCTGCAGGAAGAAGCCAAACAGAAGCAATTTGAAGTAGAGGAAGGTATATTGTACGGCCCAGGAATAAGCGACTAAGATAGAATAGAAGAGAAGAAGAAAGAAAGTTAAAAGCGACGAAAATAGACATTGGGTGTTCAAAAATTGCAATATTGTGTCGAATTTGCGTGAGAATAAAGATTTTTTTGGTTCACCGTTTTTCATTTGTTGTCTTTTTTAAAAAACTAATGATAAATTCGTACCGCGAAAATAAATTATACACATATTGGTCAAAATTTGGTACATCGAATTGTTTTCATCCACCATTTTGAATTTCGACAATTTGACATCAAATTCATATTCAGCGACCCTGAAAACCTACAGCATCAAATAGTGGTCGTGAAAACTGATCGAATAAAAGAGTGATCCCAAGGCAAACTTTCTAAAAACTTTGAACGCGTTTTTCTCAAAACCATGTTTTTCAATCTAGCTTCAAGCCCCGGGCTTGAACTATTAATCCGATTCCCTCCATCAAATAACTGTTTGAAAGGTTATAATATTTTGTACGGCTTGAACTGAAAATTGGCATTAATAATTAATTATTTATAATTTTTTAACACGGTTGAAATGAAAAAAGTAGTGACAAATTAAACGTTTCAGTTTAAATGATCACTTTGCAATGAGTTTAAGTTTAAATAGTCTGAAATTCAGTTCAAGCCGTAGAAAATTTCATTACCTTTCAGAAATGATAACTAGATTGGATTTTTGTCCACTACAAGAGGCTGCAGGCTTGAAGTTGCTTACGGAAATCGCCATTTTGTAGACGCCTTTTTGAATTATCACAATTTTTTGTTTTTTTTTTTGAAATTTTTAATAATAATTAAATTTGATCGTCTAAACCGGAAGTTCGTACGCCTTTTCATTCTCCCACAAAAAAAAAATACAAACTTTGCCTTATTTTTGCCCAAATCCAGGGGAGGGTCCCCTCAATGGGATATTTCATGTACATTTAAGACAGATAACGCCTGAATCTAGTCTGTTGTATGAAAGATTGTAAACAGTGAAAGATTTTAATGCAGTGTTAAATGTGGAATGAAACTCGATGAAATGAAAAGAAGAATACAATTTAGAACCATTTGCCACCCATTTTCGTGGACCCTGATAGGAGAATCCAAATTGTCACGCTGTTCATATTCAGATTTGTATGGGAGCAAAAGTAGGTTATTTTTAAGCATATATTTGAACTACTTATTCATAAAACACTTTATTCAAATTTAAAAGCACAAAAAAATGTGAATTTTCCCGATCGAATTGTATATGATTCAAGTTATTTCTTTTAGCGGAAGGAGAGTTATTAGGACCACAAAATCATTCATTTTAGCTCTCATTTCTAAATTAATGTTCCTTTATGTTCATTTCTAAATTAATGTTCCTTTATGTTTAACGTCCTTTGCATGTTCCTTTATGTTGACGTTTTGCATTGATCCATAAATATCGATATTTGGCGGAATGTTCCACTAGTTATGCACACCCGAATGACTAAGTTGTTTTTACCTCTCTGTACCCATTTTTTGTAAACCACACTACAGAAAAAAAAACCCCAACAACTTTCCAGGCAAAATATCGAACTTCAATCACAGTGCCGCCACCCCGGACGATAAAACTGCAGCCACTTGTTTCCACGTGAATTATTTAGAAGCTTGACCACTTGAGCTGGGCCGTCTGGTGACTTCGTCGGCTGCATGAACCAATCGAACAGTGCGGCAAAGAGTAAAAAAAAATCACATGAAAGTGCATGAATTTTACATTGATTTACACAGCAAGTGCCGTGGTGGTTAGCTATGTAGAAAAAAAGCCGTCTCGATTAACTGCGTCTGGCAGGAATTCCCTTCAGGGTATTTTTTAGTTTTTCATTTTGTAACCAAACTTAGGCTTGGTTCATAGATAACGTTTCCTGTTTTTCGACGTTTTCAGTCAAAACCGAACTCCAAAGTAAACATGGCTGTGAAGTACTCTCCCGCCGGCGTTGTACAATCTCGTAAATGCCACTTTTTGCAGCTAAATATTTTGCAGCCTCAGGAAAGAGACACTTCTGAGCAAGCGAAGTGGTTACCAATTTAAACTAAACTAAGTAGTTTCAGACGATTCATGCAGGGTTTGAAAATAGAGAATGAGCCAAGAAAATCTCAAAAATATCGTTAGAAATTAAAGCATTTTCCATCCGCTGATCCCACGGTTTGTTTTAATGTTATTCATCCACTTTTGCCAACTTTTGGTGTCGATCTCATTTGTGCACACTGAGGACCAAAGCACCTGACACCCCGTCAGCAACAATTAAAATCTTGCGTTTTCAACCGCTTTCTACCAATGCAATTTCATTCGAAGTAAAGGGTGAGTAAAAGGACTGGAGGATCTGGCTGTTTTTTTTCTCTCTCCTTGCTTTCATTTCCGGTCCAATTTGAAATAAAATGATTATCACGAAAATGGGAAAGTTTTTCGCAAAAACTGGGAAAGTTTTGGTTTGCTTTCTGCCGGGATTCGTCAATGGCAAGTAGCCATTCGGAATGGGAGCAAATTTCATTTCCACTGTTCTTTCTTGATTTCATAGTTTTTCTTTCGTGTTTGCAACGAGACATTTCCAACGTGATTGTCTGAAGTGATTTCGCTTTTGTTTGGCTCACGACCAGTTTTGCCCCGTTAGCCATTCTGGTTAGAAGTGTACTTTCGGTGCAGTTTATGGTTATTTGTTCCGTTGCAATCGTAATTGAATGCTCGTGGCAAAGTGGTCAGACAAGTTTGGCCATTTTTGGATCGAATAAATGTCCGATAAGGGTGATGGGGGGAACAAAGTTACTTTTATCGTCTGAATCGACGTAACAACGACTATTGACAAACTGTGACTTCGTTGGGTTCTAGGAGTTCATACAAGATTTCAGTTTGCTGACTTCTAAGCGTTTCATTAATAGGATTGTGCCTTTTTTTTGGTAATACACTAAATCATTCTTGTGTCACTCTAGCTTCGAAGAAAAAATCACAGTTTTTAAGCAATTATGAACATGTATTTGTAATTTTTGAAAAGATTTGGAAATAATTTTTTGCATTCACATCTACTTGTAAGCTCCCACAATCGTTTCAACCGTAAGATCTGTTAATTTGTTTTAGTAAACATGTACAACTAAGAAGCTGGAACCAAGTCATATTCTTCTGACTGTATCAATGCAATTCCCGTACATTCCGTGAACTGAGCAATCAAATCAAGTCCAGTTGCGATGTGTCCGTTGATCGCAGCAGTCAAACGGGTCAGCTCTAAGGCAACGTTCAGACGCCAAGCACTTTCGCACGCAGCAATCGCAATCTCCTGCGGTCGAGTAGGCGGGTCATCACGAGGCAGGTCCCGACAGCGACGGTATCGTTCGATCAAATATGCAAAAGTTTGGCGAGTATTGGAAATCGCTTCTCCCAGATTATTGAGAATGTTCCCACTGTCAACTGAGTCAAGTATCTCCTGTTTGATGCGAACAATAGAAAGAGATTTAAATCTATGGTTTGTCCCGTGGGAAAATCCAAGGTTCTGTCTGGAAAACTTCATTACTCACATTAAAGCACTCCCTCACGGTGTTGAACTCGTTTGGCTGGAAAACATAAAATTGTGTTTCTCTCTTTTAAATTTTTAATCCGATAGCAGGGAAAATTTGTCTCTGCTTTCCATCGTAACGATTGAAAGCAAGGAAAAACTATACACACCTCTACGGTACATGTTTGATGAAAAAGGTGAAAACATGGGAAAAAGGGGGGAATGAACGACGACTAACTGTTCGATGCTTGTTGCAACTACAGCTTTTCACACACCTCCAACTACGACGGGAGACAGTGTTCATTTAACACTCGGTCGCTTCCCTTTTTCTGGTGGAAATATAATTTCATTAAATTTTCACAAAAAAAAGGAAAACGAGAACATGGGGTCGAGAATTTCAGGTTCTTTTTTTTGTCAGCCTTTCAGGGCTTTTCTTGCTTCCCTATCGTTATGGGTAGGATGTTTGGAGAATCGTTGCTGGATGAGTGCAGAAATAGATGGATGGGAATATACACACCTGCGTGGGAGCGGCAATAATCGCTCCAACTAGAGCAAATACGACGAACAGTTTATACATGGCGGAATGCCTTTTCCTAGTGGCTAGACGGTTTTAATGAAGAAATCAAAGCCCAAACAAGTTTCCGGGAGTTTGTATTTGCTATAAGATGGCATTGACTTGCAAACTGCTACTACTGGATGTCAATCAACAGAGGCTGGCTTTTTATTGAAGGCGCTTGAATAAACGTCAACCACGCTACTGTAACCTAGGGTGGTACGTTTTGAGAGAAAGTCAATGTTTCATTCCAGACTGCTTCAATTGTTTTTTTTTTTTGATAACGAATTAGAATTCAAAAGGCTTTTTGATAAACTTATTTAGAATTCAAAAGGCTTAACCATGCTTGCAATAACCTTATGTTTCCTTTCAAACTAATAATTTGAAGGCAAATTAAGATCTAACCCTTATAGACCCATCATTTAAAGTTATTTTCTGTCGTTAATGGACCATCAAAGACCACCCTGATGGTTTGTTGCACTTTTTTTTTTTTTGGGTTTCGTGATGATTAGTGCTATCTAAAGACAGAGTAATAACACACCTACCTGCCTCCCTGAAATTCTTTGCTCGCATAAGATTTGATTTAGATAACTGCTTTAGAAAGGGTTTGATTATGATTCAAACGTTTCAGGGATATACGATGATTGGTTGAACTACTTCTTATCATAGAGAATTTGTTAAATAATTGGGACTTCTTGTTGTAAATAGACGTCATGCAAGTCAAAATGAACACCGCAGTTATTTATAAACCTTTATCGCAAGCATTCTCCAATGTCGAACGATGGACTTTGAAGTAAGATTGATTCCGATAATCAACAGATTTTGAACATCCGGGCTCAGAGTTTACTGTATTTTTTCAGATATCTAGATTTTCTTAAAATAACCTTAACTTAAGCATGTGGGAATCATGACCTGCTCAACAATGTACGTTCTTCATACTCCAAGCGCCTGTCCATGCTCTTTAAACATATTTCATGCATTTTTCAAGCGTTTAGATTGCTTGCTAGAAGGAACAGCGAGCAGGTGACCTTGGTTGCTTACTTGCTCTGGCAGGGCGTAGTTGACCTCAGTAATATTTTTTTTGTGTGATGCACCTGATTTAATAGGCTGTTTGAGGTTATGAACTGTTTTTGAAGATACAGTGATTCATTAAAGGGTGTCCCACATCAAATTGCATCTCGGCAAAAACGCTGTAGAAAATTACCTAGTTCACCGATCCTTTTCAAACCTTCAGACAATAAAATGTAACCCATTAATAAGCTTTTGGCATATTTATTTCATTCAACCATTCAAAACCATAACCGTACGCTCGCATCTTACGCTTAACTCCATTCATTAGGTTCTGTACAACATCTGGCTGCAACTTCTTCTGTACGGAAGCCCACTTGTTCTTCATGTCTTCGTCAGATTTGACCTCCTTGGAATGCTTCCGTAGTGCCTGTTTCATAATAGCCCAGTATTTTTCGATGGGCCTGAGTCCCGGTGCGTTGGGGGGAGGGGGGTATGTCCTTGGGTACCAAAGTGACCCCGTTGGGTTCGTACCACTCCAGGACAACATTTGAATTGTGGCACGAAGCAAGATCCGGCCAGAAGATCGTAAGGGCCCTTGTGTTGCTTTAACAGTGGAAGCAGACGCTTCTGTTGACATACCTTGAAGTAAATCTCCCCGTTTACAGTCCGGGTAGTCACGAACGGTGCACTCCGTTTGCCACATGAGCAGATCGCTTGCCAAATCATGTGTTCCGATGTTCTTTTCCGAGTTGCTTTCCGATGTCCCGATGAGAGAGTTGAGGATTTTCCAGGTGCTTGTGAAAGTCAATTCGCGACCGGGTGACGTAATATTTTGGGTGACGCCATTTTTTTCCAATTTTCGAAAAACTGAAAGCGATGAAAATACAACAACATCAAAAAACACCCTTAACTACTTCTACCCGAATTATCAAGAGAAAATACTCAATGGGTAATTTTGTACAGCGTTTGATGCAATTTGATGTGGGACACCATTTATTCATCCTTCGGATGTACGGAATTTTTCTGAGACTTTCAGTGGGCATCTTCATTTTTGTCTACGCGGACGGCACCGTCCTAATATTCGCAAGGAGCACAGTAACTGCCCTCCGGAACAAAAACTGGCACAAGCTGTGCGGTACATCATGAGCCTCAACCTACAGCTATCAGCTGTCGTCGAAAAAATGCCACTTCACTCATATTTGCCGCAACAGCTACCGGACACTGTCTACCCCGATCACGCTTGGAGGCTGTCCCATCAAGCAGCGAGCTTCAGTCGACAGACTCAACCACATCTTATTGTTCCGCCAGCACTTCGATGAAGTTGAAGCAAACTGCCGAACACGACTAAACTTCCTTCGGACCATCGCCGGATGACACCCACACTATCAAACCGGCTAACCAGGCTTTGAGGTTGCTGCACCCATCGTTAACAGCAGAATCATGTATGGGCTTAAAATCACCAGCCTCATCAGACCATTCCTGTCCCCAAAAACCTGGACCGGTATATAATATAGCCATATAATCACCTCAGGCTTTTTCCCATCAACCCCCGGGGTCACAGAGTGACACAACATTGCGTCCGTCCGTAAATGTGAGTTGCCGCATGTCCACTAGCGTGAATCCAAGAGCTAGAAGCCGACTGTAGCAATCTATGACACTCTCCGTAGGGCCTTTAAGGCCGGAGCAAACCCGCAAAAGGTGTAAGCATCGTTCCGTGAGCTCAATGACGTCAATGCAGCGCATGAAATGTCACCCATCGATTTTCTGGATACACGGATGGCTCCGTCGGGAAAGACCGGCTCGGCATCGGAATCACCGACCATTACTTCGCCTAGTTCCACATGTTCCTAAAGCATTGTATAATTTTTTTCGACCAATGCCCTAGCTGTCTGATGACCACTCTATCTGATCGGCTATTCGTTGTTTTCACCGAATCAGCCAGCGCTTCTGTGGCCCTCGGTTGTTTAAGATTTTAAGTATTGTAAGCCACAGTAGGAGTTTAAAAGAATGAGATGTTAAGGAATTCGATGTATCGTACTCTTTTTCGCCGAACCCATCCTTGGGTTCAGGCAATCATAATGCCACACCTAGCCCCCCCCCCCCCCCCACAACCGGAACAACCATCGCTTGGATCTTTGGCACTGTGGCATCCCCGAAAATGTCTTGACTGATCGGGTGGTCTCTATCTGTAAGGTGAATTGTTCACCAATACTGTCACTAGAGACGGTACCAAAAAGTATTTTTGAAAACAATCTGGATCGCTTGGTTCAGCGAATGGTCACAGTGCCAGGATCCAATAATACGGACAGCAAAAGGTTCGGTCCACCAATGGGAGGGCATACCTGGCTTCCAACAGCAGTGGATACTGTCGTGCCTTTGCTCTTCGCACACAAGAGCGTCACATAACATGTCCGGAAATAGATGAAATAGATCCTACTACGTAAGCTGTGCCTTAGGAAACATGCACCACTCAGTAGAACATTTCTTGTTTCATTGTCCGCTGAACGAGGGGCCACGCCAACTTTTTGGAATCTCGGGCAGCATAAGGGACGCCCTCAGTAAGGACTCCACGTGGGAAGCCGCAAAAAATCTTACCTCTAGATCGCCATTTAAATACCGGAACCATAAACCCGTCCAACTAACGAGTAGGGGTAGACGGTCTGCCTGTGGTGGATCTCTCAACGATGCCTACCACCGGAAGGAGCCCCTTCCCTCTCTCTCTAAACCAAACGATACCAGTATTTGTCCTAAACATTCCAACTTACACCACACTGACCCAACGCTCTGACCGAGGACCACCCCCACGACTCGCACCTTCTGCGGACCGACCATACGCTTACGTGACAAAGGACACGACAAGAACATACCAAACCGATTACCACGACCAGCATTAGAGTGCACCAAGCCAGTTGATCTATTTTATATTGTGCAAGGAGGGCCCCTTCAGCCCATCCCCCATTGTTTTGCCTTGCCAGAGACGAACCAGCGACAGGCTGAAATTCTCTGTAATAAAAAAAAACCTAACCTAACCATGATCTAGATTAACTTAGTCCCATGACAACTACAACTCAACTTCGGGAAAAGTGGAGTTGAAGGGTGTGCGGAATCAAATTGCATCACAAGAAAAGATTCGTATACAAACTTTTAGAGAATGAAACACAATTTATTGCTTTACTTTCCCCATGTTTGGTTTATCAATTTCAAAACCAAACCCTAATGCACGAACCTCCCTTTTAACATAAGATCTTGTACAAAGTTTACACTAATTGTTTTTTTTTTGTGTCGAAATCTATTTTATCTTCCTCCGATTTCACCTCTTTAGGATGTTTCCGAAGTGCCTGCTTCACGATGGCCCAGTACTTCTCAATTCTCTGCAGTTCCAGTGCAGTTGCTTTCGCTGCTCACTTGTGATCCTTTACGAGATTCATTTTGGTCATACTTTTTCTTCCGATGCCCGACATTTTTTTTTTGCTCCGCTGCTATTCTTTCGACTTCACCTTCGCAACAAATCTTCAGGTAAGGCTTGTTCGCGATAAAATCTGGACACCCCTAAATACGTATATCTCTGGAAATACTTCATCAACTCGTGAAATATTTCGCAGACTGATGAATGTATGTCTGTTCATTATGTAAAATCAATTTTTGGTGATACTACAAGCTTTCAGGAAAGGGCGTTACCATTCCTACGCAGCCATGACGCTTCCTCGTTTTTCTGGCCTGATTTGGCATATTGTCACTACGCCAAAGATGTTTTGGAATGATACAAAGCGAATAGAATCCATGTTGTACCGAAAGAGGAAAATCCACCTAACTGCCCGGAGTTGCAACCTATCGAGCGGTATTGGGCTCTCGTGAAGAGAGAACTCTCTCAATATAAACAACAAGCTACAGCTATAGAAAAATTTCGAAAATTTTGGACAAAAGCAACTTAATCGGTTGCAGAGAAGCCTGCACAGACCCTAATGGCTGGAGTAAACTCAAAAGTTCGTAGTTTCTTAATGCAGCCTAATTAAGTAACTGTAATAAGTTTTAAGATGACTAATAATGCACAATTATATGAATACAAAATGCATCTTTGATTGAACTAGCAGCAAATATGTTTTATTCCAAATTTATTCTGTCCAGAGAATAAGCTTGCTAATGAAACTAATACAGTGTTAACGATACAAATGAAAGGAAAAAACTAAACGGGTAAAAAGCTACAGGCATTTGAAAATGATGCAATTTGATCCCGTATACACCGTTTACTCAGTCTAAGAAAGTAACTTTCACGTCAACAAACTGAACTCAATGTGAGAGTTTTCTTTATTCAATCGCATGGGAACTACAACACAATTTCGAAATAGTAAATAGTGAAGTCACTCATAGTTTGGGTAACACCATTTTTTTCCCTAAACTGAGTCAAAGTTCCCATGAGATTGAGTAAAATGGACTCACACATTGAGTTCAATTAGAAGCCGTGTTGTGAATTCCGAAACCGCTCAGCAATCAACAACACTATTGCGAAAGTGTTTTTTCCTCACTTTCACTCCAGTTAAAATTATATTTTCTTATTATGTTCGGACAATCAATACACTCACATTTAGATAACACTATTATTCTGCAGCATTGCTCTTGTTAATTTGTAAAGAAAAAAGCGTTTTTAACAACTGGCGACAATTTATTTGAAACTTTCGAAAAAAATTAGAAACAAACATAAGCAATATTTAGCACTCGTAATTAGTTACCACTAACCTATGAAGACATCTGAACCGTAATCAGATCGATAATTAAAAGCTTTTAAATGTATAAAATGACGAAATTTCAACTAAACTCATTCTTCTGGCCGTGGTAGTTCGATACCCGAACATTCCGTGAACTGTTCGATCAAATCGCGTCCATTTTCGATGTGTCCGTTGATGGCCGCAGTGAAACGGGCCAGTTCGATGGCAACGCTCAGACGCCAGGCATTTTCACAGGCAGCAATCGCAATTTCCTGCAGTCGAGTTGGCGGGTCATCACGGGGCAGCTCCTGACAGCGACGATGCCGTTCGATCAAGTATGCAAAAGTTTCGCGAGTATTGGAAATCACTTCTGCTAGCTCCGGAACGTTCTCACTGTCAACTGAGTCAAGTATCTCCTGTTTTTGTGAGAGAATAGAAGGATATTTGAATTAACGGTTAGTTTGGAGGTAAATTCCAATGCACGGGTTAAAAAACTCCATTACTCACATTGAGGCACTCGCTCACGATACTGGACTCGTTGTGCTGGAAAACATAAAATAGTGTATCATTATTTTATTTATTTTTTCATCGGAAAGTTTAGAACAAATTTGTCGCTGCTTTCCATCGTAACGATTGGAAGGATGTAAGTTGAATTGTGAAGATCGAAGAAGAAGATGGATGAGGATTTACACACCTGCGTGGGAGTAGCAAAAATCGCTCCAATTAGAGCAAACACGATGATCAGCTTATGCATGGCGGAATATTTTTTGTTTTGTTTTTTTGTAACGGCTTGATAGTTTTAATGAAGGAATCAGAACCTAAATGACTTTTTGGGTGTTTGTAAGCGCTATTAGATGGCGTTGGTTTACGAACGGCTACTACTGAGTGAGAATCAACAGAGGCAGGCTTTTATTGACGGCGCTTGAATGAGCGTCAATCACGTTAGGGTGGTTCATTTTGAAAAAAAAAATGTAATTTCTCTGAAATGCAACTCTTATATTGATTTCTGACTTTTTTCATAAGGTCTGAAATATTTGATCTACAGGAAATAAAAGAAGATCGGTCTAGATGAAACTTTAAGTAATGTTTTTGCTAATCCGATATTCAAATTCCAAATATTGCATTTGTTTTAACGTTGGAGCCCGAATTTGAGAAAATCAATGAGAACATTATAAAAAGTGAAGCACCCTTTTGTAGATATGAAAATTATCCTCTGTCGTCACTGGACCACCGAAGAAAAGCCTTATCTTTTGTTGCGTTTACAATTCTTTTTGATTAGTGCTATCTGATGGCGGAGTTTATTTGGTACTTTATTGCTGTTTAGAATTCTATCAGATTTGATTTAGATAACTTGATTAGAAAAGCATTGATTATTTACTTACGCGTGTAGGTGATATGTGATGGCGTGGTTTGAATAACACGGGGAGCATAATCAGGGTGCTGCTTATCATTGAAAATTTATTTGTTGATTGGGATTTCTCGTAGTAAAAACACGTCATGCACCCAAAAACAAACAAATCTTTTGATTGAATAATAGTATGGATGAATTTCACGCCAACTCGTCTTCGTGATTGGCAGCACCCTCTCAGAATCCAATAAAACTTTGTGGGTGTGTAGACTATGTATTTTCAAGCAACTTTGCATACTTTGTTTTTGCAAAATTTATGTAGACTACCACTTGAAGAGGGCTGGGGGAAGATGGATGGTCAAGATTTGTTAAAGTACGTGTAAAAGGTATCGGATAAATTGTGATAGAGGTCGGCTGATAAATCAAAAAAATTAGCGGACGCCATATTTGATTCGTCTTTAAATGAATATGCATCAAGTCTAATTAAATTAGAAAATTCCAATCAACCATCAACCAGTTAAAGACGATTCAAATATGACGTTGTATGAATTTTCGAAATACTGATTATATAGGTAGGTTTTTGCGTGGTAAGGGTTTTATTCTATTTATTTTTTATGTGTACATTTTCACGTATTAGTAATTAACATAGCTTCATATATTTTATTTATATATCTTTCATATACAGAGTAAATTTCATTGTATTATTCTTTGAATCAGAAAACCTTTTAGTTGAAATTTGATTTTCTGATATTGGTACAAAGCAATGAACCTGTGTATCGGGTATTGTCTTTACGTGGCTATATAACGTGGCTATATAAGTTCTTCTGACATTTTTGCGTACTATTCAGATGATATGAAGCAGAAATTCAGTTTGGTAATACTTTTATTTGACTGTTCAACTGCCCAGTCATATAGTTCCCGAGGAGTTTTGATTGTGTTTTCATAATCTTGAGCAAGGATTGCTCTCTTTGCCATTCGCTTGAGAATACCAACAATAGCATCAAATAGACCCATGAGACGTTGCAACGAAGTGCCATTCTGAATCCAATCCTTACTTGGACTTGAAATTGCACAAGCTGGGAACGTTCTGTTTGTTCTTATAATGGGCCGCTGCTCCATCTGATATGAAAATAATTTTTGAGCAAAATATTGAATTTTGTTTAATGAAATCTAGCAATTTTGATATAAACAATTGAACTGCTAATGAGTCATGGGTCAATACTTCAGATATTATGATAAAGCTTTTGTTTTCCAATTTATTTTCCGTCTTGTAATATACTTCAAAGTTTTGATAATAAACAGGATCAACAACCTGATATAATTGTATTAACACTAAAGTTTAAAAAAAATTAAAATTTGAAAATAAGCCCTTTCCAAATCGTAACCTTGATTATTCAAACATTCAAAGACTCTTAAAAAATCCAAATTGTCATTATAATTGAATTTAATTGGCTTCTGTGAGAGTTTAGGACTAAATTATAAGACGAGTAGGCGTGAAAAGGGACATGAAAAATTTATTGTCGGAAAAACTTTTTTTCCCTTAAAAGTGCCCATCTCGCAATGTATGGTGAACTTCTAGACAATTATATTAAAAACAAAATTTCGTAAAATTGTAAGACAGCCATTTTTCGCAAAGTGACTTTAAAATGTTTAATTAATTTTAAATTTTTTTTTTTTAGCGGGTAAAAATCGATTTTACAATTTTTTTCATAAAAGTTAAAAATATTTTCTAAAAGACACCCATACATCACTTTTTGTAAGTCTTGTCCTTTTTGAAATATGTTGATTTAAAAAAAAAAGTATGCAAAGTTGCATTGCTTGAAAAGGCATAGTCTACACACCCACAAAGTTTCATTGGATTCTGAGAGGGTGCTGTCAAACACTGGATGAGTTGGAGTGAAGTTCGTCTATTGCCAGAGTTCTTTAATGTCCGATGATGGATTTAGAGCCAAATTAAAATCTGGTTATTGAACAATTCGAAGCAATAAAATTTTCCTTTGCAATAAACCACACAGAACAAACGAATTAGCTCGAACAAAATGTTTATAAGAACATGTGTAATCCTTCAACTAATATTCAAGTACCATCAACGACGCTTCCAACTTTAAAACTCTTTTTGACAACAGGATCACACTACAAATAGATTGTTTGACTTATTTAGCTAGAATAAATTTGGTTCATGTTATGCTAAGCATCGTGGTTTCATCTCACATGAAAAAATCAGTTTTTTAATTACTTATTTGCTCTTGGATCTTGGAACCAAACATTAGATAAGACTCTTTTTTTTATCTCATTCCGAAAGACATCTTCCAAAATCCTTCGAACAAATGCAACCAAAACCATAAGTTGACAAAACCTTTCGAACTGGCAGAGCAACGATGTAATTCTTCTGCAATTCTGACACCGACAGATAGTGCCATAATTTGCAACCCTCTTTCCAGTCCCGTCTGAGGCAAATAACAGCAGAACAAATTCACCAACCACAAGCGGTTCCTCTACAACCGACATGTCTAGGTGGTGAGAACTACGTCCTTCCAACCGTAAGAGGCATTTTATTTCCCATTGTAGTAGAAACCAAATCAGTCTCTTTCCCTGTGCCATCTGACTCGTCACCGACGAAATGAACCATAAATGGATCACTTTGAGAATGCTATTTTGCTTGGCTGAAGAAACGTTCGGCTTAGATTAGTGGTCTCTGGGATAACATGGAATTCCGGAGCTGAAGCTCAGGATAATTTATGATCTGAGCAAAATGGCTGGCAGAGGTAATATATTGGGCGACAGAACACACGAAATAGCAAATTGCATTATTTATTTAAAAAAGAGCTCGAGCGAGCAATCCTCCTGCATTAGATTGAGTGGGTAAACATGAGACTTTCACTAGGCATAGTCGTTTTGGATGGCTGATTTTTGCTCCCTTCGTTATTGCCAGGATAACGCCATCATGTAATCAACCTGAAAAAAAAGTGACAGAAAATTTAGTTGGATGGGGTTGACAAATTGTAAACCATTTGACAAGCGTGACATCAATTCAATTTGTGTTTGAAAACCACAACCTGTACTAACTATGAGTGCTATATAAAATGTCATGGAAGCAAGCACTATGTTTGGAGAGGTAAATTCTGAGGTTTTCAGAATCTATTCTGTTTGGTTGATATTTAACTATGGAACGATAATGACCTAAAATAAAACGGATTTACGATTCAACTTCCAAGCTTTCAATTAATGCTGAAAGAGAATTGTTTCCACCTTCAAATTATATGACATCATCATGATCATCTATCATCGAAGCCAATTTGCAGCTAAGTTTAATATCTTTCCTTTTGTTTTTGGGAGTAATCAACCGGGGTAATCTATCTCATTCCACAGTCGGAGAAAAGGATCAACAGCAAACGGTTATCGAGGCAAGAATCATCCACGTCATTTAGTAAGCCGGTGCAAAGTCGATGTCCGCGAAGCAAAGTCCATGTCGATAATTGTCGTCATCATCGTTATCGGAGGACGATTTTAAGTTTTGCGTCATCGCGTTATCAACCAGGGCACCAGTCTGGCAGCAATGCAATGTGAGCGAAACTCGTTGGTACGATAGCATTCTGTACGCCAGTAGGCTGATACGTGTTGGCATGATGGTTTGTCCTATGAATGAGTAGATGGGCAAGAGTGTGGGTGTTTGTTGACCAGACCACATTTGTTGTGGTTTGTTATGTTGACGGCGTGATAGCCTGTGCACCGATCTGCATTCTGAGGGGCTTTTCAAACAAAAATTCTGCTACCGTAATAGATGGAAGTTAATGCTGCATTAAAAAGCTCCATACAAAGAAGATATTTATAAAAACTATTGCGTTGCATTACCATATTGATTTTCAGAAGATGTCCATTTCATTTCAAAATGGTTAATGATAAATTAAAACAAATATAAAAGGACAAAAACAAAACCACGTGGGTTAAGGATGGCCATCATCAGAATTAAAATGGCGACATGGAATATTCTCACGATCTATTCAACGGCGACAGACGTAACTAAAAACTCATATATATAATACTAAGTTATCTACGCACAAAATAGCGAATCGGAGTTCACTACGACCAGATTTTTTCGATCCTCCCTAAATTCATAATTTTCATTTGTTAAAAAGTATATACAGTACTGGCAGAAATAAAGTGCTCACGTTGGTTTATGTTTATTTTCTCAATACAGCTTTTTGATTTGCAGATTAGTGGTAAATATTGGGTAAAATGAATGACTTCAATTTTCTTTGAAGAAAAAAAAAAATATTTAAAAAAAAAAATTTTATTGGAAAAGTGTTTAAAAATTTTAATTGTGTTGTGGGTTGTTTGTTTTTGTTTTTGTGGGGTGGCGATTCAGTGGTAACATATTGGGTAAAATGAATGACTTCAATTCTTCTTTGAAAGAGAAAAAAAAGAAAAATATTATGTTAAAAAAAAAAAATTTGGGAAAGGAAGTTTTTGGGTTTGGGGTTGGTGTGTGTTGGGGGGGTTTTTTTGTTTGGGTGGCCCAAGTAGCACATAGTGTTACATTAAAGTCGCAGCGATTGATATGTAACAAATTTGAATGTGAAATCTAGATTACTGTAACTCTCTACGTAACATATGCGTAACCAAAAAAGCGCAAAACGTGTAACTATCAATTGTTACAAAACAAGTTACTCAGTAATCAATATGTAACATTTACAAAGTTAGAGGCAGGTTATTACACAACTTAAATGTAACGTTACCATAGTTGTTACATTGCAACTAAAAATTAACTCTTAATAGGTTACTAATTAGTAATCCTGAAATCCTGCGGAATAATTTTTACCGATTTGTGGCAAAAGATATTCAAATAGTTACAATATTGTTGCGATGAAATCAAAAAATTGCATATCTCAGTTCATGACCATCGATAGAATATAGAATTGCTATATATTTACATAGGAAAAGTAATATTGATTTTCATCAAATATCATCACATTTTTGTGCAGATCTAAATTTATGGTGAAACCTATGATCTAAACTTCCAAAAATTCGCGCGCTTCAATGAAAAGAAGCTTTTTGTTATTTTTTGAGAGTTTAATTTAATTTTCAAAAACAAATGTATATGTAAATGTTTTAGTTAATGCATAGTTGTTGTTTTATTTTTTCAAATATATATATAAATTTCCTGAATTATTTTTGGATGATTAAAAATAAATCAAACCGTATGAAAATGTATTTTAACACTTACGGCCAAAAATTCCCATAGCCATATTTGACTAAGGGAACGTTAAAAAATTACGTCCAGAGTTTTTCGATATTTTTTACCGCCTCTCCTCATCTGTCGCGCATTTTTGTATACTTTTTGAATACAACTACTGGTACAAATTCTAGATCCTTCTCCCTCCCCTAAAGAATGGACGTTATTTTTCAACGTTTCCTCAGGCAAAATACAAACACCATCGTTCAAAAGGTTTGGTACCGATGTCAGTGCAGAGCACTTGAAATTATTTTATTTGAATGAACGTACTGCTATTCGTTTCGTGTAAAATATAAATACTTTATTATTATTTTCTACTATATTTTACTATGTTCATTTTAATTTATGTACTAAATTTCATATATTTTTTTTAAATGACCTATCTTTATTTAGGAGGTACAGATAACTTGAGAATCACAAAAATATTTTAACAGCAGTGTTGTTGATAAGGCACATGATATCACAAGTTTTTTACATTATGGTCACATGTAATCTAAGTTAATCATCAGTTATTGCATCGATTGTTACTATGCAACTAGTACAAACTGCGTTCGGTAACCCAGTAACTAGAATATTCAGATGGTGCACAAATAAAACTATCGCTTGTCTTTTTTTTTGTCACACAGCAACCTATGTTCTCTACAATATTGTTTCAGTGTAACAGTGTAGCTCGATCGCATTGACGTTTGGAAGTAAACAAGCTTCGACGTATACATCACAGTGACAAGATAGTTCTATCAAACAGTTTGTTTCGGAATCGGAGAGCATAATGTCGTTCTGTATTGTGCAAACGCGAACATCAAAAAGGGCAAGGCCTTCCTTAACTGCCGTGCCTGCACATTGGATACAGGATAAATTCGTTTATTGGCCACCTAAAAACTTGGTATCGCTCTCCAAAAATGAAGATTCGGTACCGGACAAACAAACATGGAAGAAACAGAACTGTAAGCTGGTCGGACGTGCGCAAAACTATCAACAGGCGGAAGAAATAGTTGGTATGTTGGATAAAATAACCGATTCCGAGGATGCCTTACAAATGGATCGGGGGACACGCACAAACCCAGCAAAAAAGCGACCAAAGTTTGAATCGAAGAGTTATCAGTTGGTAAGTATTCTATCGAACGTTGAAATGTGGGTTTATTCATTTATTTATTTATTTAAATTTAAGACTCCTCCAGCTCCTCAAGCTCTCGACGATTTGAATGCTCCCGGCCCATCTCGCAACGTAAACATGGATCCACCATGTTCCAAAGGCATAACAGTACCAACGATCAAGACTGGTCGAATCATTCCGGTCGAAGAGCCTGTGGACATGGGGTCCGTACCATTAAGTCTACAGATAAATACTCCTCTCACTGTTCCAAATTCTTTGACACACCAAACCATCCAACCAATGGCAACTGATCCAAAGGTTTTGCATGTCAAAGCAGCTCATATGAATACTTTCCAGCACAGAAACTTAACCGACTACGACCATGCAATCGATAAAGTAAAAGTAGCTTCAATAGTTTTTGTGAACCTTTTTTAATATTTATGTTGTTAATATTTTGTAGGTTGCTATGCAAGAGTTGCCGGTGTTTGTGAGTGATGACGGAAAACATTACGCCAAATTGGACAACGGATGTTATATGGAAATATTGAATAGCCAGGCTACCCATGATCTGCCAGCTGCTGACTATGGTGAAAATTCTTCTGAAGATCACCAAATCAATCGTGAAGTATCGATCTCAATGGAATTTCGAAAAATCAATGATAGGTTGGATGCAATCGAGGGTATTTTGAGTCAATTGATGAATTTCATGGCCAATTTTGATAAATTCATGCAGTTGAGAAAAAACGACGACGGCTTTCCATCGACATGCAAGCAAAACGAAGATTTCTCCGAGTTTGAGGATCTGCCCAAGATTGATTGTGATGATGCATTGAAAGCTTTGGAACAAAGTCTAGGCAATCCCCCGTTTGCGGACAGATATTTCCGATATTTCCATACAATGTATAGTTTGAATGGGAAGCGAGAAAGTGCACCATTTTTTCGACAGCTAATCCGGAAGCTCATGATGCCTGTTGTTTTTCTACCATATTCGTGGAAGGGAAATAAACGTACACATGAGGCTGCCTCGTCACAATCTGGAAAGCATGTTAGTTTCGAAGCATCTTATCCTGAGTTGATTAAGTTCATATATCGTTTGGTGCATGCCGCTGACTTGTCACACACCCGAGAACACAATGAAAAGTTGTTTAAGGATCTTTTGAGGTATAAGAATACTGAATTCAAGCGCTTCCAGCAAGGATATGGAGATTACCGGGCGTCAAGCACAAGAAAAAAGAGACTGCCAAAATTTCTCAAGAACGATGACGCAGAAGAAAAACCACATACTTCCTCAAAGCGCCAGCGTTCATCATCACATGATAGTGAATGTACCGGATCATCGCAGATGTTCGAGAGAATCGAATCAGAGACTTCACTTGAGGAAGACCAGTAATCAAGTGAATTGGATTAGTCTGTCCTGTTTGAGAATTAATATTGATAAGAAATCGGAAAGAAAATTGATTTCATTTTTTACTCTTTTATTTTGCTAATCCTTCTTTTACAAATGTACTGTTACTAAATGAGTTTGCCAGAATGTGTAATGTACAGTTAATATTGTTTTTTTTTTAATAAAAAAAAGTCCTTTTTGCTTTGTTGAGAAAAATTTATACTGACTGTTAAATGCGTGTTATATCTGTTTGGCTATGATTAAAAGTTCTATAAATTATTGAAATTAAAACTTCTAAATTATTTGAGTGTGTGAATGAGTGGGAAAAACACTGATTTAGGTAAAGCAACATCCTGACAATCAATTTTAACCATTTTACATAATATCTCTTCTAGCGGGAACACCTGCAGGTCTGATGTGTATTCCATGTCTGACCCATAAATGTATAATGATGATGAAACAATAGGCTTCAAAAATAGATCCGAGAGATTAACAAGACTGTTTCCGATTAATGAAATATCATTTGATGAAGCATGTTTGGTAATGTAACTGACTGAAATAATTTTCAAGCTTCTTGTGAAAATCCACTGGTCCACATTCGATTGCGTATCTATGCAAAAGTCTGTCATATCAACAAATGAATACAATTCTGAATCACTTTGAATCAATGAATTTAACGGTGCATTAATTAAGCTAACATTAAAGTTTCTTCGTTTTAAAACTGGACTTTTCTTTGATGTTGGCTTGTGAGATTTGCGGTTAGATGTGTTTGCTTGAATTTCGCATATCCTGCGAGCGACTTGTGCTAATGGAAATTTACCATTTCGAATCAATCGTTTTAAGCCAAATAATTTAGATTCAAAGGGATAAGCATCAAATGTTCCTAGACGTTCAAATCGTTCGACGTCGTTAACTAAATGGCTTAAATTATGCATATTGCTGCAAAATAACTGCTCCCCGTACAAAATTTTTACACCTTTGAGAAAATCAGTAATTAAGTTCCGTGCAACTTCTAAGTTTTGCATGTTTTGGTTAGGCCTTATGCATATGTTAATTGCACAGTAGAAATTCAGAAAATGATCAAGAATATCTTCGCTTGAGAAGAACTTTTTAAGTACAATTACACTCAAATATAAAAGAAAAGTTCTAAGCTCTGTACCTTTCCAACGTGGTAAATGTTCCAATCCTCTTACCGGCCGCTGAAACTCACGAGGTAGTTTACATGTCTTCAAAAACTTGGATATATCGTCTAATTGTTTTCCCGACCATTTCGCGTTATGGTTGTTCAGTGTGCCTGATCTCCAACCGTTCAAAAAGCGTTTTGTTATTCCTAAATCAATCAGATGTAATGAATCACCGATTGGAAAACCATTCACCATATCTAACCCAGCAATTTCCTCAAGAATGCTATCAAATTTGTGATGACCTTCATACACTCTAGAGCGGAAATCCTCGACATTTCTTAGACCGGCATCAATTTCTGGAAAAATCATTGTTTTGAAGGTGTGAGAGTACTCTCCTTCGGCAACGCATTTTAAACAAGAATTGTAACCGTTGTGACCAATCACTCCTAGAAAGATGACAGTTAGTTGAGATTTTTAAGATATGTGTTACTGGTTACTGACCTCGAAGCATAGACCGTGCTGGTGTGTCACAGATAAAACATCGAAGTTTAATGGATAATGTGTTTTCTTTAATTATGATCCCATTTTTAAGAATGTCATTCAACTCCAGAACAAACGGGGATAAAAAAGCATTTACATCTTTTGGCTTTGCTAAGAACAAATAAATTATGTTATTTTTTGTATCATAACTAGTTGAATATTATTCACATTCTCCACTGAAAATCCCAACTACCAACGGGGAAATATGCTGGCTCATTTCGTGTACGTTTACAAGGATGGGCCAAAAGGATGTTGTTGAACTTTTAAATGTGGGTAATCCATCGATATTAACGTTCAATGATATTGCTGATGGAATGTTTTCATATTCAGTCAATGCGTCCTCGAGAGCTTTATGCAATCCGTAGTGCCAATATTGTCCACCAATATTTTCATCAGGTTTAATGTTGATATTCCGTGGTGTGCCGACCAATGTCCGTGCATCCTTTGGAAGAACATTATCCGGAATATGAGATTTAAGAATACTGAGCAATGCATTTAAAGCCATATGCTTAATCTGATTGTTTATAGCCCAATTTTGCAGCTCTTCTCGAAAAGCTAACATGTCGTGTTTTCCCAACGGTTCATTAGCATCATCATTTTCACTATCCACATCGTCCATATCGTTGCTACATGTTTCAAAAACTTCAGCGAAATCAACAGTTTGCTTTCGGATTTTGAAAATGTCTTCTCGTTCACTATTATTCCATATTGGGGAACATGAAAGAGATTTAGAATTTAATGCACCCTTTTTAATTGGAATACTTTCGTTTGGTTTATTTTTTTTGGCTTCTTGAATTAACGCTTGCTTCTTTTTCGTAAAATTACCATTGCGTTTTATTTTCTTCCACAATTGTCTATCTTTTTCTTGAATGAAATTCTTACGATCCATTATCGTTTATCCGATGTCGTCAATAAATGAATATCATTAAGGAATATTTGTTGCATAACGGTAAATTTCTGACTTAAAAGGTTTTAGTTGTTATGTAACTAAGCAAAAACTATATTGCAACTAAAAAACTTTTGACAGTTTAATAATAAGGTCCCAACTTTATCACTTGGTAACTATTGTGCAACTTTTCATAACTTTTGTTTCAAAATGACGAAAAGATAACCATATTTTAGCCAGTGTAACCTAACATATTACAAGCGTCTTTATTGTAACCATTGTGCAACCAGTTTTTTTTTTTTAATTTGTAGCATTAGTTACAAGTGCTACTTGGGTGGTTTTACGGGCCGTGTGCTTCGGATCATTATCTTGTTGAAAGATAAACTTGTCTTCAGTCAAATTTAAAAAAAACTTATAAATTTTTTTTTTATTGTTATTGGCCAGTTCCAGACCAAGCAAAACACCCCCACACCATTATGCTTCCTCCTCCATGTTTTACGGTTTTTTGCACATTACGGTCCAAAAGTCGTTCGCCAGGTTTAACCCACACTTGAGAACGCCCTTTCATTCCAAATAGATCAAACTTGCTCTCATCAGACCATAAAACTTGTTTCCAGAACGCAACTGGTTTCTTGGCGTATTTTTTAGCGAACTCTAGCCGTTTAACTCTATTTCTCTTTTGAATCAATGGGCGACGTACTGCCAATTTGCTCCTTAAACCTGCATCCTGAAGCCTGGAGCGCACAGTGCGTTCTGAAATACTCAGCTGCAGATTTTCCTTTATCACTCGGCTCGTAACTGTTGGATTTTTCCTGGTTTCACGAATAATTCTGGTGTCTTCACGCGGAGTCGTGAGTCGCTTCCGCCCGCGTCCATGTCTATCAGCTACTGATCCGGTTTCCTGAAACTTTTTCCAAACTTTGCGAACACCAGAATAACTCACTCCATATCTGACGGCAATTTTACGCATAGATATTTGCTGTTGACAGTCCCTCACAATTAATGTTCGTACGGATAGGTTAATTTGTTTCGAATCCATTTTCAACATTCAAACGAAATCCGAACCGGCGCGAACAGAACCAAAACAAACAGTGCTCGACACCTTCTGATAGGCTGAATGTGCTGTGACAGTTTGGTAGGCAATGCCATGCAAGATGCACTCAAGAAAATTATATGTCGGTTTTGAGCACTTTTTTTCTGCCAGGCGGAAAAACATTCACATGCATATGATACATCAGAAACTAAGCTATACAAACTTAATCATGATTTTGAATAAACAGAATGATAATGCTATACAAAAGCTGCATTTTGGTCGAATAGACTTTATATTTTTGCATCAATACAAAATTGGTATAATAATGGCAATCATTTTTTAGCTGGTGAGCACTTTATTTCTGCCAGTACTGTATATGGAGTGACAAGCTGACCCGGTGGACTTCGTCCCGCCCAATATTTATTTATCGCATACAATTGCTCAAAAATCGATTCACACAATAAATCGGTTTTCGATATTTACAACGTTTTTTTTAATCGCTTGAATGTCCTTCATTGTTGTAGTCCATCTGAAATTGACTGTCAATTGTCATACTGGAGAACTTGGATATTTTCAATTTTGCCTCCGAAAAGTATGACAGTCATTCTTTTCGGATATAATCTGTAATCAATTGGCCATTTTAATTGGTGTATTATCTAAGAATACTGAAGTCGTTATTTGGCAGTTCCAACGCATGAAAAAAGGTTGATTTCTGTATGATGTCTTGCCGGACCGACTTGTGTTGACTACGGTACTGTAAGATATCATAAATAAACTTTCCAGAACAACAACGTTTTATGCACTTTTATTGTGACAATTTGGCACTGGCATCTGAATTGAAGATGTTCTATTGGCTGATTGTGGGAAATTGGGTTTTTCTTGAAGTTTTTTTTATTTGAAAGAAAAGATATTTATTGAATTTATTGTGTTGAAAATCATTTATTTGTGATCTCTCTACATTTTTTTTTTTTTTCAAAGTAACGCAGCTTGATAAACAACATTTTTCGTTTTGTGTTCCGGTGCGTAAATATACAGAGAAAATGGTTTTCCAACTCGTGAACACGCCACGTATAGCTAGCCGTGTGAAAACATGGCATTTCCAGATTTATGCCACACAATTCCAGCGACTGTCCTTGTGTCTTGTTGATTGTCATCGCAAATGTAAGTTTCACTGGAAACTGAATACGTTTGAACTGAAATGGCAAATCGTTGAAACTCAAGGGAATTCGCGGAATTAAACATTCTGCCCCCTTGTAAGCCCTTTTCAATATTCTTGCTACTATCACATTGTTTGATAGCTGCGTAACAATCAGCCGAGTTCCATTACACAGTTTCATATCCAACGTTGAGACGCAAATGATGCGGTAGCATGCCAGGTAAATCTAAAGAATTAAGAAATTCCACTGGATAATTCACGGCTTTGTCTTCATTTTCAACACGATCGATCGATTTGTATGAGCGCAAATCTCCCGGGATTTGATTTTGAATCCGGTTTAACATCGGTTTTTTGGCAGCTAAAATTGCGCGTGCACTCAACAAATCAATTTTGGCCAATGTTCGGATAAAAATTCGTGATGAGTTCATCTTTCGTTGAAGTGAGTATCAAACCACTGGAAGTATCAACCGGAATATGTCCATTTCCAATTCTTAGCAATTCTTTAGAGAAAACTTCTGCGGTTCTTTCCTGTTGCAGGAACACTTGCATATTCATAGTCAATCGTATGGTTTTCACGTACCGCCACAAATACGATGAGACATGCGTTCAATTCATCTGCCGTTGTTGATTTCGGAATAACAGGAAGTGTTTGTCTAAAATCGCCTGCTAACAACATAATTACGCCACCAAAGCGACGATTATTATTCCGCAGATCTTTCAATGTTCTGCCAAGTGCTTCTAGAGACCGTTTGTGAGCCATTGTGCACCCATCCCATATTATCAGTTTTTAGTTTTTCAACTTTGAACGCAATTTTGAATAGCCGAAATAAGAAAGCAAACGATCAAAATTATACGATTAGAATTTGCAAATCAGCTGAAGAAGTATAACAAACCGATTACAGATCAATTCCAATGGAAATGAGGCTGGGTGTTCACCAACAAACGAAAATAATGAACCCATTTTTTGTGTTTGAAATGTGAATAATTCCACTCAAAAACTGATGATCCACAGATTCAGAATGAAATATTTCGTTAATGTAAACTATTTGAAATGAATTAAACTCGAGAAATCAATCAAAATTTGTAAAAATGTCAGGAAGTCAATTGACCGTGACCGCACTGTTCGAATTAACAAATCAGAAAGAACAATGTGCGCAGTTGTCAAAAGAAATAAGCGTCTACAGCGTTGTCTGTTGAGTTATTGGAGTGTCAGTCAGAAATATGAAACAACATGTGCGCCTACAACGCCACCCATTGACAACATTTTAAGTTGAGAATTTTTTTAAATTACTTTTTGGTTTTGTTGGTAGTGTTAGCCGGATAACATTCGTACTCCAAAACTGAAAATTTGATTGTTTTTGTATGGAAAAATGCCGTTTTTTCAAACTTTGCGATTTTCCGGCTTTTCCTTGGGAATTTTTCAACTCTTCTTATTTTTCTAAACATTTGTTGGGCAAAAAGGAACAAATCATCCGAAAACACCGTCAAGATTGGTTTAGCCGTTCTCGAGGTTTAGCGTTACTAACAAACTAACATTCATTTTTATAAATATACTGAACCTGGTGCGAGCCTTGCTACGCTTGCAACTAAATGAATAAAAATACAATAGAATTGGCGCTTTTATGGGTTTTTTTTTTAGAAATGAGTTCTGTCAAAATATTTTCGTTTACTAATGTGTGTAATTTCTGCAAAATTAAACGTTATAACGTAATTAAAATTATACCCTTATATCTTAAGTTTCTACCCTGGTTTTTCTTTCTGTGTAGAAGCATTTCATTGACAAAACCTTTATCTTCAAACTACGCCGTGCCCTGTCAGTTTGAACGTTATTTTCTATTGCATAACCTTAGATTAACTTCTTGTGCATATATAGCACTGAGAATAACTCAAGCATCCCCCATTCTTGACTAAAAAGTGGTTCAAACATCTATCAGAACATGCTGCTTTCCCCACGAAATACTCATTTTGTGTTTTACTTGCCAGGATAATTATAATGTTTGGTTGAAACTTCTGTTTCATTTGTATGGGAGCCCCCCCCCCCCCTTCCGGAGAGGGGAGGAGTTTCGAACCACCATATAAAAAAATCCTGACACCAAAACCCCCACGTGCCAAATTTGGTTCCAGTTGCTTAGTTAGTTCTCGAGTTATGCACATATTTTTTTTTTTCATTTGTATGGGAGCCCCTCCCTCCCGCCTTCCAGTTGGAGAAGGAGTCTCGAAACATTATAAGAACCTTTTCCGGCCCCAAAAACCCCTGCATACAAATTTTCATAACAGTAGGAGGAATTCTTATGTTTGGTTGAAATTTGTATTTCATTTGTATGATAGCCCTCCACCTTTCAAAGAGGGGAGGGGTCTCAAACCACCATGGAAACATTTTTTGCCTTCAAAAACCTCCACATGCCAAATTTGGTTCCATTTGTTTGATTAGTTCTCGAGTTATGCAAAAAAAAACCAGATAACCCCACATACCAAATTTTGTTCCATTTGCTTGATTATTTCTTGAGTTATGCAGAAACTTCTGTTTCATTTGTATGGGAGCCTCACCTCCTAGAGAGAGGAGGGGTCTCAAACTACTACTATGTAGAAACATTTCTTGCCTCCAAAAACTCCCACATGCTATATTTGGCTTCGTTTGCTTGATTAGTTCTCGTGTTATGCAGACATTTGTGCTTCATTTGTATGGGAGCCCCCCCTTTCAGAGATGGGAGGGGTCTCAAACTATCATAAGAATCTTTCCCGGCCTTAAAAACTTCTGCAGACAAAATTTCACGCCGATCGGTTCAATAGTTTTCGATTCTATAAGGTTCAGACAGACAGACAGAAATTCATTTTTATATATAAAGATAGATTAGTCATTGGGCCGTATTCCGATAGGCCGAAGTCGTTCGGCTGAATGCCTTAAGGCCAAATACCATAAGGCCAAAACTCCTAGATCTTTGATATGACCCACACGTTGTACCTCAACTCCTTGTAGGTTGTTGCTGAATGCAATTGGTATTTTTCTGCCGTGAGAATGTTATTACTGAACACTTACATGGATTTACAACCATATGGTTCAGATGGCACCAGTCAACAAAAGCGTTGAAATGGCTTTGAAAAAAGTGACAATTAACGGTAGTAGGGTAACTGCCCTCATATTAATCTCATTGTTCCTTTATTCATCCTACAATGAATCAAAGAATTGGGCAGTTCAAGGATCGGTTTCGTTTTCTAATAATGTTTGCTTACGTCAAATAACTACAAAAAACATTACTAACTAATCCTATCACGTGTATATCGTTTTATTTCAAGTAGGATGAATTGCAAAGTGATGAGATTAATATAGGTACATCTTCCCTACTAATCCAGAAATAGATTTTCAGGTCGTCAGCATACGTCAGACGTGGCCATTCAAGGACAAAATTGAGATCTTTGAAATAGAGCAAAAATACCAATGGGCCAAGGTGACTTCCTTTGCGGGATACCAGATGTGTTGAGGAATGGAGAAGAGTTGCAGTCACCAATTGCAACTGCTTGTAAACGGTCGGAGAGGTGAGATGAGCATCATTGTAACGATTGGACTCGGAAAAAATGCGACACTTTGTTTTGGTGTAACTTTTTATCGCGTGAGTACAAATTAATGAAATTTTGGATAATACTAGCTTAGAGTGTTAAGTTTATGTAAGCAAAATTTTATCTGTCAAGTAGTTTTCAAGATGCATTCGAAACAAGAAGAGCTACGCCCGCAAATCTTGGGCGCGGTGATCGATAATCCAAACTCTCCAGAGTTGCGGCCAATTGAAAAATATTGGGCTATAATGAAGCACGGACCTCGTAAGCATCCTGACGTTGTCACTACAGAACAGGAAATGCTGAAGTCATGGTTGAAAGCGGAAGAAAATGTCGGTTCAAGCGTTGAACAAATTCTTATGCATGGTATTAAGAAGAAAGTTCAGGCTTTTGGATTTGGTAAAGAAATACAGTGAAATTAAAATACCTTAACCAAGATTATACATTGTATTTTATTCCCTGAATATTTCATGACAATCGTTTGAGAGACTGGTTTTTGAGGACGAGTTTAAAGTGGTGCCATTTAACTGTGGACACCCTTTACTACCCATTGTAGCACGGAAACTAAGTCCGACAGCAATGGGCTCTCCTCTCTGTTAGACTTGATGAAGCTTTAATAATCACTGATATTCCTAATCATGTCATTGTATGAACTCAAGCAGCACACAACGGTCAAAAAGTGTTGCAGCAACTTGATTGTGACTTAATTGAGTCACTATTTAGTCACCTCAACTGGTTTGTAACAAGTGTGTTACTAGAGGGACGAAAACGGGTTTGGTGGATCGATATGCAACATCACTTATACGTTTCCACAGGGATATAAAGAATCTCCGTCCAACAACAAGATTGAACAATTGGTCATAAGAGTGAGCTATCTAAGATGAGGATGCCCTAATGGGTGGGAAGAAGAGCCCACCCTCTATTCACAAACTGTTAGCAATGGGGAGTTGGCATTCCCACTTCCCCATCCAGAGTTCCTCAATTGGGTGCCCTGATGGTCTTTCCCATTCCTATGAAATATTTATAAAATAGAGTAATTATTTATGTAAATGAAAAATACTACAAGCATTCGTATCTATTACATATGATCTTCATTCGGTTGATCCTGAAATGCAAAAAAAAAATTTAAAGTGTTTGTGTTCTGTGGTAACGCGCTTGAGCACATTTTTGTTCGTTTTCAGGTATTATTTAATTTACATTAGATGATGAAACATGTAGTAATGATCTTAAATCATAAATTCTTTAACTTTTGATCAGGTGTCATATATGCAGAGTCAAACCAACCGAAATGAATAACATCGACGTTCGGATTATATATAGTTCATGCATGGAATCGATGTTTTGAATATTTTATTCCATGTAACGAATCGATTTGAAATACAGACGTGGTAAGCTCGTGGAAAAGGCAGAATGAAAATAGCCAAACGAAAAAAAAATAACCAGAAACGATTCAAATTAGAAAAGGACATGAGTGTTGATAAACCGCGCGCTGATACTTCCAATGATGGCAACGTAGCACGCAAGTTTTTTGCGAATGTGGATAGATTTGTCAACATTACAGGTCTTGACTGTACTGTTCTCTATCATTGCAGCTCATTGCTTGAAGCCTTCGCATTCGGATGTAGGATTGACAAGACTGACCAACGAATAAATTTATAAAACTTTTTTCAACAAGTATCGAGATTTTAATGCCCGAAACTATCAAGAACGGCTACAAATCACGATCTTCTGAACTGGCTTCAAGTATCGTCAGATCCATTGATTACAAACATTCATGGTTGGCGCAAAAAGCATGAGAAACCATTGTCTGATTATGCTATGCAGCTGCTAGCAGAAGATGCAGTTGAGATTGAAAACATAACTGTTTAATGATAATTAAAATGGTTATCAGAAGAATCATTATCACATAAAATAAATAAAAATATTGGAAAATGCAAAAGTAAACAGAAAATAATCAGTTTCAAGCTCTTTTGATTACTTTAATATGCAGCCAACTCTATCTGCTCTTATCTGCCCCGAAGCATGGTACAGACGTCGAAAATATGGCAAAAAAAAAAACAAACAAAAAATTCAATAACTCATTCCACTAATTTAATGCAGATAAAGTTTAATCAAGAAAAATGTGTATTTGGTTATGACAAATAAATTTTCAGAACAGTATATTCTCCTTAAATTAAATCGATTTAAAAAGTATTTTTGAGGGTTAGCTATTATACAACGCCGTCTACCTCGAATTGAGTGAAACATACGATTTTTATGCCTTGAGTTAAGTTATTTGTAATGACTTTTTCTGCATCCTTACATCAACTCTCTAACTCAACGTCATAAAAAAGTTGATTGTTGGTCTCATTGATTACAACAGTCATGCCTTCAAAATATGAAACATGTCATATCCATCATCTTTGTTAAAGACGCCATCACTCTATCTCCACTATTTAGGGAGTTGAGAGCGTTATCACCGTGCAGCGGGGAGTTGACCAGTGCTGTCAGAACATTGTGAAGTCGAGACAAGTGACAAGGGTACAGTAGTTCTTATTAAAATCAGATTGAAATCTCGTCCTCAGATTCTGATGATATAAAAGAGCATCAAAGATATTTATACTGATTCATGCATGATCTTTAGTGGTTCATTTCTTTTCATGTAATACACTTTTATAAGACCAATAAAAAAAACTATCAATACCATCGAATAAAACGATAAAATATAACAACATTTTTCCGTCAAGATCCTGCCTATGAAAAATGATCCCGCTTAGCTCTTAAGCTCAAATAAAACAGATTAAAATAATCTTCATAAAGCTTTGACTAAAGCAGAGGCAAAATAAACTCTGAGCGCAAGATCTCTCCCTAATAAGAAACAGATGAACAGACTCATCAGCATAAGCTGTGGACGGACCAGAACGTTATTATGATTGTTTCATTTTCTCAGCTTCGCTGCGCCTCGCTCGTTATGATTGCAATAAACTTACAACCAGCTGGAGAGCACCGAGCATCATAAGCATCCGAGCAAGATTTTTTCTGCAACTGTAGTTTCTTGACTTACAGTTTTTCTTTCATCGCAAAGATCTGGATAGACTATATCATCTGCTAGTTTTTTTTTGCCTCTGTTAATTTATATCGTTCTTTTACTTATGCGCGTTTGCTCGCAGCTCTGACGCATGGGGAATGCTGTTCCTTGATTTATCCTTCTTGAACAAAAAAAAAAAAAACAAATAATATACTGTCGGGTCTCCCATAGTACTGTGGGTGGTATCAACCACCAGCCCTAAGTTCTTGGTTGTCTTACAGCCAATTTCCATTTATTTCGGTAGCAAACAATTTTATCATATACCCCTCTAATAACAGACAAATCAGATTAATTGGTTTCAGGACAGCTCAGAAATTGGTGTGGGTTAAGGACAAAAGTCGGATGAATTATAATAAATAATAATCATAATAATAATAATAATACCATCCTCTGTACTGACTGTAGTTTTTAAAACCCACCAAGTTAAAGCGCATCCAATATTTCTTCAGTAGCATGCATCAGAAGTCAACCGAAGAAAAGGATGTACATAATCCGAAATGCTATTTAATTGACTAAACAACTCTTCTTTTATCATTTTGGACACCTCTGGTCATGCAACAACAAAAAAAAGTATTCTGAGCTGTACTTTTGTTGAGTGGAACCGAAGATTTATTCGTCTTTGAACCGGTTAGTTGATGCTCTTAGGTGCAATCCCCGACGTGGTCTCCTCCCTCGCGATGATTAGTATTTCATCTCAACCATCAATTGGAGGCAAACGAGCTTTTCCTTGAACTTTGAAAGACAGAGCAAAAAAGAAGGGCAAAAGCTTTTCCTTGTTATTCTGTAGAATCTGCTGCACAGTGTCGGTATGAAAGCACATTTGATCAGGGAGAGAGATATTATGTATATTTTTTTACTCTCCATGCCTGTGCACTAATGGTACCAAGAGTTTATTGGCAGAAGAGGCAAAAAGTCATGAATTCCATCGCTGCTGGGCGATCTTCCTTTGCTTAAAGACCCGTAAAAATTTGCATAGCGCTAAGTTTAATGAAAGCCATGAATGCTGTTGAACGGTTCCGGTACGGCAAAAATCGGCTTGGGATGGGTCAGAAGGTCATGGCAGAACTGACAAAAACGGTATCCTTAATTTGATAACCACTTTGCAAAAATTCACCCAATTCCGTTGCAGCCGCAGAGGTAATGGTAGTGGGAGACAAATATCCATGGTAAAAAATGAGCAGAGACGAAAAAGTTCATTGAGAGATTGCTCTTCGTCTGACTCGACTACCCCACCATCGAGTAAGAACGAAACGGATGTAGATTGAAAAGAGATAGTCTAAATAAAAGTCGGAAGCATCTCGGTCGAGCGATAGGCAAAGGGTTAAACGAATGGGAAAAAGTTGTAATGAAATAATTCAAGCCCGATGTTGTTGGACGGGAGCAATTAATTCTTTTGTCGATGTAATTAGGGCCTTCCCTTGTTCAATACTTCCGGACCTGCGAGGAAATAATTGAACTGGCTCAAAAAGGAAGGAGGTCCTCCCATCCAATCACTTTTGTAATGGGTGTAGAAATGGATTCGATTTTGTTGAATAAATTGATAGCAATTAAAATCGAAAATTTAATTTCTCCTTCCACTCGGTTCTGCGTTTGTGGTCTTAGGTTTGATCTGCGGTTTCTGCTATGAAAAGTTTTAGGAATAACTAATTATGATGAAAATTGTAGGAGGGTTGTGGTAGCCGTCAATGAATGTAAAAATAAATGAATGACTAAAACCATCTCTGGCTGGACAAGACGGGTCTTTTTTAAATCAGTGTCGAAAAAGTTAGCAATTCTTCGTTTTGGCTTATCTACTTATCTCTGGAATCCTGAAAGGTATTAAAGAAATTTTTCATATGATTACCCTGCCACCTGGCGGTGAATCTGACTATGCATCGCCAATTGTAGCAACCCTGTTGTGTACAGAAAAAAAATGACAGCGTTATCAGTTGCTTTGCAGCAGTCATGCCAAAAACAGTCAAGCAACTACGTTCGATAGTTTGTTCGTACTGCCGGTTCCACCTGGAGCGAAGAAGTTGTACATCGTGATGCACTCTGTGTCCGCCGGATATTGCCGATCTTGAATTTGCATTATCCTCTATCTTCTGGAGAAAAGACCGTGAAGTTCAGAAGAAATTGATGAGGAAAGCCGGGTGAAAGCTGGCCCCAGCGTTCCGCGCCGTGGGCCGAGAGGTTTGTGAAGTACAGAAGATAGAAATTGTAATACGGAAGCGTTAGTCAGCCGTGTTTGAGTAGCAGGAAATCGCCGAGAAGGATTGGTTGAAGGGGCTGGTGAAAAACATCTTTCCGGCTAGGCACGACGTCGTGGTCATAATGGATGACGAAACCTGCTTGACGCTGGGCGGTAACGAACGGCAGGGTACTTTATGTGCCCCACCAAAGAAGTAAGCGTTGACGTCAAATATATCTCCCACACCATGTTCCCGAAGGAGGTGTCCTCCTGTGGCTGACGATCAGCGTGAGAAGCGGATGTTCAAGCCGCTGTTCTTTCACTCGGGGTATGCAATGAACGGAAACAACAACTGTTGTAACCATCGGCAACGGATATCGCCATAATATCCGACGCATATCGCATCCCTGCCGGGAACAGCAATTGGGTTGCGGATAGGTTTAATATGGTGGCATTATGGATAACGCGCAAGTTTCCGGTTCAGGAGGTTGTGACTACCTCATGTGGGCTTTGCGGTTGCCAACACGAATGGAGTGTTCATATTCAGCTGTTATGCGTCGCTAAGACGGTCGATAGACCAGTATAAATGCATTCTATAATTGTTATGTTTGTATTCTCCGTGCGTGTAGTAACGATTATGATGTAGAAGGAGATGTTCGCTCATCACCATGACGCCCCAATGCTGTAGGTCCTCCCTTAGCTCAGTCGGTAAAGGCGCGGTTACAAAGCAACACCATGCTGGAGGTGGCTGCGTTCGATTCCCGGTCTGGTCTAGGAATTTTTCGTAAAGGAAAATTTCTCGACTCCCTGGGCATAGGGTATGATTGTACTTGCCACACAATCATAATTATGCAAAAATGGTACTTGACATCGAAAGCTCTCAATTAATAACTGTGGAAGTGTATTTAGAACACTAAGTTGAGAGCAAGCCATAAGCTAATTGCGAAAGCAATAAGCTTGAAATGCTGAAAAAGAAGAAGAATACGTTCCATTGACTACAAAAACAAATATGTTCCCTAGTTTAAATTAATTCGGACAAGGGTTTGGTGATAGATCAGATAGATACCCCGTAACGCACCACGAAAAGGTGATCTACCAGCGTTACGGGTTAGAAGTATTAAAAAGGCACTTGAGCGGGAACGAAACATGAGCAAAACCCAGGACCCGTGTGGCGATCAACTCGTAGCGTTACTTACACGTGTGTGCGATGCAACCATGCCTTAGAAGGACAAACCTTAGAGATGGGAGGTCGCCGGTGAATAGGTGGACAGAGTCGATCGCAACCTTAGAATTTGCTTCCTCGCAATAAGGAGGATGCAGAGAGCGCGGTCAGACACCGAAAGAATGGAGCGTCATGTATCGCTGATAAAGGCCAGCAGACAAGCCTGCTTCGAGGATTTGTATTCGCAAGCCAATGCGAACGCATGGTGTGACGCCTGTCGGGTGGTAATAGCCAAAACCAGAGGTGTGGCAGCTGCAGATGGTTTCCGGGGAACTCTTTCTGCACCACGAGGTGAGTCCCTGGCCTTCCGCTGCCGTAGAGATCTCCTACTTCTTTGTGTTGTTTTCATACTATACACGATTGTTGCATTTAGGTATACAAATGCTTCATTCTTATGGCAGCGTATTTGGTATTGAATACCAAGTCAGCTTCATAAATAGTTTCATCAATTTTGCGGCAGAAAATAACGAATACATTGGTGAGAAAGTGTATATCGTAACTTTGAAATAAGGATTGCATCGATTTCAAACTAGCAACGCTTATGATACGATCACACATACACGTTACTATTAGTCTGAGCCTACTAACATTCGACGCGTTCATCCTTCAACATGTTGATCAGCTGCTCAATTTTCGATAAACAGTGATAGTTTTCGAAAAAAGTGTTAAAGTTCGAGTCGTGGAACCAGGCTTCGTAAGAAGGATGTCTCGATGAACAAAATAGGGAAACTTTTCGAAATTTATCACGACAGCGTAAAATATATCATCAAGAAGTTCGGGGAACACTACTCGTATGATGAGCTATCAAAAAGAGCAAGAAAACCAGGTCCAGCTGACCCAAAAGGCTGGTATCTCCGTCAGAATGGTGCAAGGAATCAAGGAGCGCATCAACCTGAAGACTTATAAGATGCAAAAAATTGCAAAACGAGGTGCTGAGCAAAAATCCAGGGCGAAAACCTGAGCCATACAATTATACATCCGAGCAATTACCGTCTGCCTGCGTTTTGATTGATGACGAAACATATGTGAAGGAGGACTCTAGAACTCTTCCAGGACTGCAATTTGATACCTAGGTCATCGGCGAAGAAGTGAACATCTCCGAAAAGTCGTTCAAGGTGAAAAAATTTGGCCAGAAGCTTCTCGTATAGCAGGCAATTGATTTATGCGGCTCCAAGTCATTGATTTTCTACAACAAAGGACGATAAATGCCGAAGTATACCATACTGAGTGTTTGCAGTAAAGAATTCTTCCGTTACACAAGCAGCATACGGTCCCTCCTTTGTTTTGGCCTGATTTGGCGTCAACCCATTGCGTCAAAACAACAGTACAGTGGATGCAAAAAAAAAAAATAAGTAAGTTTCGTTGAGAAAGACATCAATTCTCTCAATCGTCCACACCTTTGTCCAATTGAACGCTACTGGGCTGTCAGCCAGCACAACTTAAAGAAAAGTGGTAAAGAGTGTACAGGGTGCGGCAGAAAATAATGTGAAAATGTTCAAACTTGAGTATTGGGTTAATTCGTGTAGCTAGTGACTAATTTCTGTCGAAAGTGTATTTGTTTATGTTTGATTTCAAGTGCTGCATCCAAACATTCTATTTGTTTTATTGCAAATTCGTCAAAATGTTCGCGAAAGAAGTGATCACCAGTTTGTTGCTCGCCCAGAAGAAGCCGAAAGAGATTGCCAAGGTGGTAGGGTGCCATTTGGCAACAGTTTACCGCATAAAATAGGAAGTCAATATTTTGGAGAAATCCATGCGGAGAATCATCAAAGAAGACTTGCATGCATCTTCCAGAGCCAGATTGAAACGCCACTTGATTACGGGAACTACGAGTGACTCGTTCCAAGAGATTGCTTTCCTTGTTGAAGAAGGAAAAAATGATAATCCTGTTCTCCGACGAAAAGCTTTTCAGCATCGATGCTGTGGCCAACAGCCGGACGGACCGGTTCATTTCACCGCAGAAAATGGAAAAAGTGAAATTCAAATTTCAAACCAAACATCCGGCTGGTGTCATGATGTTATCGTATATCGGTATTTTAAAGGACCAAGTGAAGGCCAACTTCTCCGAGGAACAAAACGTTGTCCTACAGCAGGATGGAGCGCCGTGTCACACGTCCAATCGAATCCAACAATGGTTGAACGATAACATGAAGTTTTGACCGAAGAATTTGTGGCCCCCTAGCAGTCCAGATCTTAATCCGTTGGATTATTCGATTTGGGCATATGTTGAAGCACGAGCCTGCAAAACATCACACCCTAGTGTGAAAATCCTGAAGTCAACCATAACACGGACATGGCAGTCAATGTCGGAGGACTACGACCGAAAGGTATACTCTAGTTTCCGGCGTCGGCTTGAGGATGTTATTAATAAAAATGGAGGACATATTGAATAAATTTGTTTAAAAGGACTTTATAAAGATAACTGCACTCGAAAATGATGATATTATTACTTGAATTAATTGAAAATAAGATTTGAAAGAATAAGAACAAATTTTCGCATTATTTTCTGCCGCACCCTGTATGACCATGAAAGAGTTTAAAAAGAATTGGTCTGCGGCTTACAGAAAATGCGACAAAACTACTATCCAATACCTCATTAGTAGAGGCAAATTCAAAATCGGAAAATTCTGGAAAGAATGCTGCTTGCATTAATTTTTATTTTAACTTAGCGAGCAAGACTTAAATTTAACGATATAGTTGTTTTTAATTTTTGTTTCGTTTTTTATTATTCTATGCTATGAAAATAAGTTTGTAGCCAGTTTGCTTTCGATACAGTCCTTACATTATCCAATTTCTGAAAGTCAATCGTGATCAGGACAGTAAATCTTATTCCTCATGAATTTTTCCCTTCTTTCGCTTCATCATTGCTACCTACTCCGAAAAAAAAGTGGAAGACTACAATTGAGTGTGGCATGCTTTTAACCATTCAGCTGGAGAAGAAAACCCCCAAACCTTTTAACTTTTAAACCATGAATGGATGATGACGACGGCGAACGTTCGAATCTGTCAGTCAAGCTCCACCGGCTGCCGGCTGTTGAGAGGTGGTTAACAAGCGAAGCTCGATGAAAGGATTCGCTTTTGGCGATGATGTCGGACGTATTTTCACTTCGGCAAGTTTTCGTCGGGAAGGAACAATGACTTGACAGGAAAAAAAAGACTTGCTCCAGACGACGCAAGCGGGCGGTTGCGATGTTAACTGTTGGCTGACTGGTTCGAGCGTTGATGATCATGCTGGTTGATATGTGTAAATCGTTCCTACAACAGGAACTGTACGATGATGCTTGGGTGATTGAAAAAAAAAAGAAAAATCCTGGCGGCCGGAAATAAAAGAAGCAGTTTACACACTGTCACGATGGCATGTCTGTGGCATCATCTGTCTGTCTGTCGATGTGATTGGAACATGCTTTGTTTGAACCACTGCTGCATCACCACCAGCCCGTTTCTGGTGGCAATGTGATGTCTCATTTAGCAAGATACAAAGCCTGTTAAGTGGTGTTGATGCTTTTGCATTGTTTACCTTACGCTTTATGTTGCGCTTAGTAAACACGGGCACTTATTTAAACAACACTGCACCAGTGCCTCAATTGTTACCAGGGGAATTGGTTGCTCTGTGTACGGTTGTCCTCAGTCAGCCACGGTTTAAATTAATTGGACCAACCAGACTTTGTTTAACGGAGTCCATATAGAGAGTGTCAAAGCTTTTATGCCCATGCAAACCAAGATCACACAATACACTGATGAGCACTGCGACTGTCTACAACGTACCATAAATCAAAACCCGACGGCTGCTACTTTGCAACATACAACTAGGCATGTCCTGGAAATGCATGTGCGAAGTGCCGGAATGGAAGCTTGTTCCCCTATCCTTGCTTGTACGCTTATTTTAGCAACAAACATCATAATCAAAATTAATTGCCAACAGTTTAACGAGTTTGGCGGTAGTTTGCAAAGTCGAGGGAAAAAATACTAAAATGTTGTAACTTCACACTCATCCACCTCCGCAATCCAGTGTGGCCCTCGTCACAGATTCAGGATTATGGGGAAGCGCTCAAGTTTTCCTGACACTTTCTGCTTCCTTATTTCTTCCGCTTTCAGAACTATAAAACTACTGTGGCTGTCTTTAGCCTGGACGAGTCTCTTTCGCACTCGTAACAACTTTGGCTGGCGCATTTGCCTTCACGACTGTACTGCAATTTCCTTCTCGGTTTGATGCTTCCAGCTGGAACTGAGCTGGTGAGAAACTTTTTCCAACAACACAAGTACAAAAATAATAGCAATTCGGGATGAGAACGGCTGCAGCAACATTTTGGCTGTGCTCTAATGTCAGTTTACTGATGCTATTTGAAACTTTTCCCCAACATATTTGAACGTGTTAGGTAAGTTTCGAGCGAGCACTACTGAATTTATGCAACTCTGCAACATTGTTTCACTCTGCTGTCTTTTGGAAGATGACGAAAATCTCACAGTTGCGTTAGGTGCGTTGTTGGTTGTAAGACCTATAGGTCCAGATTCGGATAGAGAATAGGTAATTGCATCAGAAACCAGGAAATAAATCCTTTGAACTCCTTCAGATTCATTTCAACCGGTAGAGGACGCATGAATGATTTTTCATGTCGACATTGGCTTAGCAAGAAAATCTCTCTTCTACTAGTCGCTCATCTATATATCGACGAGCCTTACAAAGTTTGCCATGCCTTCGAATAAGCTACTAAACAATTGCACATTGTACCCTGAGGCACAAATTAAGTTATTTTTTCATTCTTTCCCTGCATGTTATTCATTCAAGTACGTTATTCATTGAGCACCTCATTTCTTATGCCGAAGGTGAAATGGATCATGGCAATATCCGTGTAAATTCGAGCCCGCTCTTGATCCCCAAGGGCTCGCCAGGCAGCACGAAAAACTGAACAAGCGACACGCACCCATCCTTCCCACTACTTAACGTTACAAACGTATCATCCATCCTGCAAGCACGCTTCATACAGCAATCACCGATGGTAGACGGAAACTGTGTGCAGGAAAAGAATCATATTTCATTTTGGCTTTCTTCATATTTGCTTGTCGGAGCATTTTGGAAGCAGGCTCGGTTGGTGAAATGATCAAAATCGACAGCTATAAATCAAAAAAAAAAAATCACCTCGTCGACTGTATGCGAAGAGGAAGAATGGTTAGAAGACGGAAAGCACCCATTCCGATCAACTAGGAAGCTATCAAACGATGACGGAGACGATGTGTGCTTCGACGAATTGTTATTCGATCATAAAAATCGAACAACGGAGAAGTTGGACTGATGTCTAGTAGGAAACGTTTTCACTCATGCTAGGTTCTCCTTTTTGAGTAACGTTCTCTACTCGGTGGAAGTCATCTACAAGAAAGATCTCAGTTAGTTTTTTCTTGAAGTCAAGTGCGAAAGTGTATACAGGCGGCCGACAGTAGTATAATATATTCCTTTTGGTACGGTGAACAGAATAAGAAGACGTTTGAAGGCGCCACACACTTTGAAATATTGATGACGTCCTTCCGGTGACGACATTCGTTGCTTTTGGTAAGCATTCAAGAAAACCCTACCAATCGTGTTGCGTATTTTTGTTGCACGCTCGTTCAAGATTATTCTAAAATTGGTAAAAAAGAACCTCTCAATCTCCGAAAAGTCGGATGAACTCTTAAATGAGTTTGTAAGCTGGAACTGAATGTTGGGTAAAATTATGAAATATTTATTTTTGGTTTGCTACTTCTCTCTCTTAAAAATATAATATTCCAAAAAAAAACAATAGGAATAACACAAATCACACTTATCTTATTGTTTTTCTTGTATTTATGAATTATTCAACATATGAAAATAAATCAATTAAATTTAGGAAACCAAGTAGACCTAAAGTGAGGTTAAACGTCGTAAAATCTCAAACTGGAATTGATGATAACTTTTTGGCTATATTTTAAACTGTATGGAATTGGTCAGTATCGTTATTATTGATACGATACTGCTCTTTTGATCATCAATTACTTTGCTAAGACAGCTCGAAAAAACATGTTTCAAAAGCGCCATATACGTTTAACCTTACTTTTGCGTTACCTGGATTCCTCCATACATTAACATGACAATACAATAATATTGTGAATAACATACAAATGCACAGACGCATAACGGGATTCAGCAATTTGCCAAAAGCGTACAGGAAAATTTATATATTTCACCGGTCAAGATATTTTCGCGACTCGAGATTATCTCTTGTAAATGGCATACCTTCTGCTCAAATATGAACGAGACTTTATGAGTAAAACGGTCCGCGGATGGGATATTGTCAACAAATGTTTTTTTTTAGATTGGTAGGACTGTTATACGTTTACATGTCAAATTTGAGCACTATCTGTAACGAAGCTCTTTTTACGGCACTATAAGCAAGTCAACCTCCAGTGTGTTTATCAAATTTTACTATGGAATCAAACGTAGAGCAAAGAATTAATTATTAGAGTTATATAGAGTTATTCCAACGGAATAAGTGCTTCGGATGCTCTAAAAATGTTGCAGAAAGCCTATGGGGAATCCGCTCTATCGCGTGCACGTGTGTTTGATTGGTATAAATCGTTCAAAGAGGGTCGTACATCAGTTGAAAATCTGCCTCATGATCGTCGCCCAGCAACATCAATAAACGAAAAAAACATCGAAAAATTGAAGAAAATTGTGCTGTAAAATCGCCGTATGAACGAGAGTGAAATGGCTGATGAGCTCAACATATCAAATGGATCCGCTCATAGCATTATACACGGTGTTTTGGGCATGAGACGTATGTCCGCGTGTCTTGTTCCAAAATTGTTGAATTTTCTTCAAAAGCAACGCAAAACTGTCGCCAAGGAAATGCTCACAATGAGTGATACGGACATCCCGCATATCATAACTGTTGACGAGACTTGGGTCTACGAGTACGACGTCGAAACAGACCAGCAATGATCGGAATGGCGCTTCCAAAATGAGCCGAAACCCAAAAAACCACGTCAAAGTCGATCGAAAATCAAGGTAATGCTGACTGTTTTGTTCGATAGCCAAGGTGTGGTGCACTTGGAATTCCTTTCGAAAGGTCAATCGGTCAATGCTGAATATAATTTGAGCGTTATGATGCGTTTGCGTGAGAATATTCGTCTCGAAAGGAAAGAATTGTGGGACAACAAGTGATGGTTTTTACATCACGATAATGCACCAGCTCACATATCACGTTTAGTTCGCGATTATTTGATCAAAAACAACGTTAGCATCGTTCCTCAAGCGCCGTATTCGCCTGATATGGCACTATGTGACGTTTTCTTCTTCCCCAAACTCAAATTGCCGCTTCGTGGTGAACATTTTCAAACGATTGAAGTCATAAAAGAGAATTCGAAGAGGGAGCTTAAGGCGATACCAAAAGAGGCGTATGAAAAGTGCTCTAAAGCATGGAAAAAACGTTGGCATATGTGTATAGCCTCCGATAGTGATTATTTTGAAGGAGACAAAATAAATATTGAAGAATAATTAATCGTTTGTGTTTTATTTAACCAGTCTCGTTCATATTTGAGCAGAAGGTAGGTGCTTAGACATTAAAAAAAACAAATGTTCTTCGAAGATAGAGAAGCTTCACGAAAACAAGTTTTCGAAAGAAAAGTTTATTAAGAGTGTATAGAAAAAAGCCAGGAACATTCAAACCGTAATTACTCTAAAATGGCTTTAATTTTTTTTGTGTTAAAACAAACATTTAAATTGTGTTTTTCGGTGACATGTTTGTTTACATGTTAATAACAGTTGTCCAATTGATTGCTTTCGGTACAGTGGATTATTTCAGAGATGAGTCGCATTGATCTGGAAACGCGAAACTCGGAAAAGGGTGCCACGTACAACCAAATTGCAAAACGCGTGAAAGTGAACCACACCAAAAATGTAACCGAAAAGTCCGGTAAGACCCATTCCGTGAAAGATTTGTACCGATCCGGCTGGAAACTGGGTCCCAGCCACTTGAAAGTGGTTGAGTACATAAGAAAAATTCCATCAGCGTCGACGCGGGATTTGGCCAAGCAATTCAACATCAGCATCGGAATGATTCAACCTCGGAACTCCTCGAAACTTCAGCGCACTTCGCATCTCGCTCGTACAAATCGATTATGAAACTATGAATAACACAGCAAAAATATATGAAAATTATACGTGATTGATACCGACCTTATTTGAAAAATATATCAATGTACTTCCAAAACGAAATTGAACTTTCAATATAAATTCGTGCACGAAGACCAAGTATTGAAAACGATTTAAAACCGAATGCATCTTCAGTTAAATATTTGCTACAATGTATGTTCAAATCGCGATGTAAAAATAAAATGAAGCTCTCTGTTTTTTTAAACTTTTAGAAATTGAAGTTTACATGAACGTGTAGATGTATATGCTTGTTCACTAAAGCCAATAAACCATAGCGCCCGCTTCTTTTGTTGCCTCGCAAGATGGCTGTCACGCACCAACAGCAAATCAAATTAACCAAAATCTCAGCGCAGATGCTAGATTTTAATTCATTTACAAAATAAATATGGTTGGTATACCTAAGCGATAATAATAGTCTTACCAAGATGTGAATCTGCTGTTGTTTTTGAAATGATCAATATTAATAGTGATTGAGAAACATCGAGCAGCTCAACGAGAAGGAATTAATGAAAAAAAAAATAGTTGAGAATGGTGTTTTTTTTTCTGATTCTGGAATAAGAAAATGCTTTCGACAAAACGCACAAGACACATTTCGGCACAATAAATGGGCTATTTTATTTTATTTATGTCGTTAATTTCAGACCAAACATGCAAAAATTCAATGCAGTTGAAAATTGAGATGACTTCATGTCGTGTAAAATTAAAGTCACACGGAATTTTTAATCCCTATAATTTTATTTTCGACTGTAGTTTTAAATCTTTTTCAATGCTCCTATAATGTGCATGAAATTCAGTTGAAAATTACAACATTTTATAAACTGTGAAACTATGAATTTCTTGACCAATTTCAAGATCTCTTGCTTCCGTTGGGGCTCTGGGATGTTGAACTTGTTGAAGTGAACAACTGATGGCCTTGAATCGGCTGAAAATCTGTCTTTATGTAGGTTTCATCATCCTTTACATGCAGCAGTGGTCACCCATCTGCGGCTTAGTTCCTGAAAGGGACTACAGGGACCTTGGATTTGGTAGATGTCGAGACCATAAGCAGCAAATAATACCTTCAATAAGTTACCTGCCTAGCCCCTTCCAAACGATAATGAGACCCATTAACCTCGAGTTAGCCACGAGTAATTGGCACCCCATTTTACTAAAATTGAAAAATTATACATTGTAAATAACAATATTGAATATCGGCTCCGTAAAGTGTTACACACGTCTGAGCCTAACAAATAAACGAACTTAATAAAAAAATAAACTATTTGTCAATCCTGAACGCATTGTTCATCGATGTGATTAAAAGATATCCATTAATAGTCTTTAACAACCTGTTTATGTTCGTTATATACAAGGGGAAATTACATAAATATTAGAAATATCATATAATCAGTTCATAGAATGAATCACAATCCTAAGCGTCAATTATGATTATCGATATGGATTCAAGATGCTTAATAAGTAAATGTTCGTTGAAAATTGTGTAGTTACAGTAAATGGAGACTTTGTGTAATTTTCGAATATACTCGAATACCACTCGAGCCAATCGATCCTGCTCTAATTCTATAGAGTCGCATAGTGTGGCTAGGTATGTGCTATACAACGTACCAGATGCGGAACAATAGAATGCAAGCGGCATCGATTGGGGTGAGTGGTCTTGTTCGGTTTTGAGCTGCAACGAGTATATTTTCATCTCACAATTATGTGCTCTCAGGTATTGTTTTGGTCATATCTCCATGAAGGATTATCTAATCAGCATGAAATTTTGACCAGTTATTTGAAGATTTTATAGCATTGATTTGGCACCAAAACTTTAAATTGGTACAAAAATAGCTCAGTATGTAAACGGAGACTAAACTGTTTGGTTACTATTACAATAGGCCGTTAAGTACTGTTTCGTTCATATCTTCGTAACGAAATGTCCGAATGGAAAAAATAACCATTATTCAGGATATAAGCCCGATCAGTTCTTCGACTCCTTTGCGCAGCAAATACAAGCTCTTCCGTTGAATACTTAGCTCTCAGCTCTGTAGCTTTTAATCGCTACTTCTCTTACAAAGTTCTTTTGGGGTCTTCCGATATTCGTCAGATACTTCTGGTTGGTAAACATCAAGTACTCCTCAACTTTCCATTGGGCTTTATTCCATCGACGATTATAATCTACTCAAAAACATTTTCAAATACGTTTTGCATCCCCACCTGCATCATCCTGAATTTGATCAAAAATAATGTTTTATATTTTTCTCCATTTTATCTATGATCTTTAATACTATTTGGTCTTTAATACTATTTATGACTTCTGGCCAGATCCAGCCTGAACACCGCGTCTTCGCCCTTATGGTATTTCTTGATGAACGACGCAACTTCTACGGCCAGTTCGGAGTAAAAGAAGAGCGGCTTTGACATCCCCTTCTCGCTGATTGTCAGCCACAGCAGCACCTTCTTGGGGAAAATGAACTTGGTGTGTGAAATGAACTTCACCTCGGAGCTCACTTCCTTCGTGGGGGAAGTACAATACGAAGTGCCATACCAGTCGTTGCCATCCAGGGTGAGATAAGTCTCGTCGTCCATCACCACCGCCACGTCGCGATTCGCCGGAAAAATCGAGTTGACCATCTTATTCAGCCGCTGCCGCTGCGTCATTGCCAGCAACTCCGAAACAAGTGGACGTGACTTCCGCTTCCTGACATGTATGTTCATGTTCGCCAGGTACTTCTTCACAGCGCACGCAGCGATGTAGCCACTTTTCCCTCGGTCTTCCTCTTCAGCATCCTTTGAGGCTTTTTGTCACTCAGGGTCGTCGGCCGTCCGGAACGTTTGGTCCGGAGCGACCAGGGTGGGTAGT
>JAHHFK020003340.1:102500-165604 GCA_024533555.2 Aedes koreicus
CGCAACAAAGCATCGACAAAACCGTTCACAACCCATGCTTGAAGCATTATATAAGACACACAAAAATGATCGCCAAAAACTTATTTTTAGTCGGATTTTCAGAGAATAAGGTACAAAATTATGGTTAGTTTTTTACTTCATTGGTTTATTGAATGTCCTCTTCATGATCGAATGCCCACCCTTGACAATACTCTTATGGACTTGAGCAATAGTGGGGCTGACTTTTTTAGATACTTTTACCCACTACTTGTTCAAAGCCAGCTCGTTCTCAAATACTTTAGGTGTTTTACGGAGTTTGACCTTCATGATGGCCAAACACTTTTCAACCGTACGGAGTTTTGGCAAGTTCAGTAGGTTGAAGTCTTTTGGTACCAAAACAACATCTCTGTACCAGAGATACCAAATCCGGCCAAAATAGCGTCTTGCCTTCGTGAAACCGCAGAAAGGGCAGCAAGTGCTGCTGGAAGAACTCATCTCGGTAAATTTGCCCATTCATGATCTATCCATATCCACATAGCACAGAAACCAAGAACTTCTTCCTTCTTCTTCTTCTTTACCTCCTCAGGAACGGCCAATCGTGGTATGGCAACATAAAACTCCTGCCCTGGCATTTGCTTTGTGTCCACCTTGGCGTAATTCTCGTCGTCCATTACGACGCTCCTCGGTTTCGTCTACCAGCTTCTTGGTGCGTGTTTGGACTACCGTGTTTTGTTTGTCGTTCTGGTTGGTGCCTTTCTGACCATTTAGACGTGGAGGCCGATACGTTTCGTCGTTTTTTCGACAAAACACAAAGAAACCTCCGCCTTCTTCGTCACATCGAGGATGAAAAGGTTCGGTCGACACATGAACAGATTCAGTCCCTTCATCGCCTTCACCGGATCAGTTGTTTTAGGTTTTCTGCCGCTGACTGACAGCCACTAAGTTTTCGGGGTCTCCTTGAATGCTTTCATCACCGAATGATGGAATCTCAGGTGTTTTCCAATCCATCCGTGAGACTCAGTGGGATTTTCCACGACGGCGCACCTAATTTTTTGGCAGATCTGCTATTTTTTCGATGCCATCTCGATGAGCACTTGACAGAATGTGATGATTTTTTTCCTAGTTTCAGTCAAAATTTCACCATTTACCAACATGCTTAAAAGTTAGAAGCTAATCATAGTGTCGCATTTTTTTTCGAGTACTGTATTTTCACATATGTGAATGATCTTAAAACCACTAAATGGTGAATAATTTGAAAACAAACATAAACAAGAATTCACTGTATCGTTTACCAAAGCGAACCATGCCCCAACCCTATTCTTTTATCCAACATCTCAGTGATTTCTCGTGGAAATGCAGAGGATTCCTCGGCTTTCAACAAAGCGAGTATCACGTCAACTCATTCCAACTTTCTCCTTATTTGACCTGCACTCGGGAGGAGTTGAAGATTGTATTGTTATTGAGGATTACCAGATATTATACATTGAGCATGCTTGTAAGATCCAAGCATCGCCTGTTGCTTCTTTATGTAATTACAGCTGATCGGGTGGTCAATCGTGCTCATGCTCGTGCTCATGCCTGAGGACGATAGAAAGCATGAATGTCAATGGGCAGACATATTTGTAGGAATACCTCAAAACGCTACTACTTCGACTTTTGAAATCGCAGAATGGTCCTTCGCTTCCTCTGACCAGATTGAGATTCGTGCCATTACTCGAAAAGTGTTCTTGAGTGGTACAAGGTCAATTATGTGACAATTTCGTTGGTCCAAACATTGTACACGATCGCATGAGTACTGGCTTGTATTTTGATATGGTAAGGAACAAAAAAGAAGTTGAATATATTTCATTTTGTTCCCCGAAATTTTGTGATGCAATTTGATTCCGTACTCCCCTTAATAGCATTGCTGCGCGCCTTTGTTTTTCTCGTATTTTAAATAGATGTTGCTTAGCAAACAACAGGCTTGTAAAACAATCAAACATATTATATGACTTTGCACGCATTCTCGACCTAATAGAAAACTGATTTCCAGTATCGTATATCAGTCATTCATCATATTTATCGATTGATAACGCGAATTGTAGTCCAGAGCAAACAGAGGTAATTAAAAACCAGTTGAAATAATAAACTCCACCCGCTCAGCGTCAGCTTAATTGATGATCCGAGTCGATGGCCTGATGTGCCTAAAATTTTCGGGGTCACCTCGACGATGAGTGATGTGATTGTGAACTGCTGCTGATGCAGTTGTATGTGCGCTCATCCGTAGGCTAATTGATCCAATGCAAACTGGAATGAAACCGGAGATGGCAGCGCACGTCGAGGGTGCGGGATCAGATCAGAATTCCGACATTAAATAACAATTTTTCGAGTCCGTTCTCGCTTCGACTGGAAATAAAACCAATTGTTATTGATTTCAACTGCAATCCTGCAACCGGTGTATTGTGGTGCTGTCGTTAAAAGGTGCAAACGTCAGTTGGTAAAGGTGCGTAAATTATTTTTTAATCAATCACTGGAAATTTTATTTTCAATTATGAAATTAAATGGTCAGCATAGTGCGGTGAAAAAAAATACCAACATTGCAATGCTATTGTGGCCGATCAGTCTTCATTAGTCGAGCGTGAACAATTCACCATGCCATCTGACAATAGCGAAAGCGATTACAGTACGTTACATGCAATAATATTGACAGTAATGACGGTAATGATTAAATTGTTCGTTTGTATCGATTTCATTATTTTTTTCTTTTGAGAAGCGGAAGAGCTCATTATGAATTAATTATTGGAGGGTGAGGGGGATTTAATAGCAACGATATGGTTATTGATAATAATTTCAATTCGCACTGCATTGCTGGCCTATTGCGAAATGCACTGGAATGTTCATTTTGCTGTGATACTAATTGATCATTACAATTATACGGACGTATACTTGGCTTCTTCTGATTGGTACCAAAATTTTATCTTGTTAATGAAGACGGCTAAATCAAAATTTGCTTTAATTTGAAGTCATAACTGTTCAATTTGTGTTGTTTCCTCAAGCTATGGAATCCCAGGCAGCATAAACGCCAAGCAAAGCACTTGCTACAATCCATCCCACCAAATTTGCCTCCAATCAGCCATATCACTTCCATCTAAAGCACCAGACGACAGGGGTTGAGGTCGAGCTTGGTTGAAGATACTTCAGCCATTGAATGCTCGTACAACCCAAACTACAGAAAAACAAACCCTAAGACCTCCTGTCGTTCGCTCCAACTCCAGCTCAGGAGCTTCACAAATCGAATGCACAAAGTTGGTTGGCTTTTTGTCTTTCGTCACGCTTCTATTCTCTTAAGCTTTGCTCCTTTTTTTCAGGTTTTTATTTCTGGCTTCCTAGTCTGCTTTTTTCGAGCGTGAAACACATATTCAGAGCTTGGGATGATTCTTAGGGTCGGCGTCACCAAGTTATCCTTTTTTTTTGGGGAGAAGAATCGAGTTTCAATCAGAAGTTGGTGGTTGCAAGACTGGAGGAAGGATACAATTTATCTATGCAAAATTGTATCAGGATATGTGTATAAAGTGTTTTGTATTGTCTCCTAACTGATATTCGATACAGTTGGTTGGGTTGTCACATAGGAGGAACGAACATCAACGATACCATGTGTTCAAGGCACTTCTTGTTAAGACGTTACCATCTTCGGTTGGTGCCTTCACAATCGGTGGAGAACGAAAACCCCGTTGAAAATAGATCCATAGGATACATATGTTTAGCTTATCGGTCCGAAGTGGATCCGTTGAATTCGGTAAAACATGCAACTGCTTTGTATCCATGTGCCACGGCGGATGCATTTTCTAGTCTAATTTGATTTTCATGCAGATTTTCCAACTGTACAAAAAGTTAATGGTTTTCTGGTGCACTTGTGCTCGGCTCAAATGCATTCTTTGGGAGGTAAAGGGTGAAGATCACCTAATGCGATTGCAGTGAACTAGGGCGTTAAATTGGCATTAAACGGATTGTCTTTCGTTTCACTTTACATTTTGTTCCTCCTTTCTGGATCCGGCTACCCGCACCGACAGGATGAAAATTTCATTTCGTTGACACAATCAAAATTTTTAATGAAATCATAACTGTTTTAATTGCGTTCGGAATTATCTGGCGCCACATCAACTGGCAAGGAAGAAGCTTTATAGAATTACGGTTCGCTCAATTTAAGTTACTTGCTCAGCCAGACAGGCGGCTGCAGGATTTAGTCAAACACAAAGGCAAATTAAATCTCCGTCAGTCGTGCCATGAAAATAATCAATTTTATTGTTTGTTTATGACTATTGTCGTTTAAAAAGCAAACCGTCCGGGATTTATTCGTTATGGTTATGTGTTGATTCAGTATTCCGACGCCAAAGAGAAAGGCGAAGTAAGACTGTGGTGGGCGGTGATGAAGCTACCGCAGTCAACTTCATAAGTATAAAATTTGCTATCCGGCAGATGGAACTTGATGTTCAACTTCACTGATTATCATAAATTTAGCGAGAGTTTTGGAAAGATAAATTACTCTACGATGAAAAGAGAAATATATTCCTGTCTTGTGAAGGTGAAGGTAATAAGACATCCGCACAATCTCTGTCTTACAAACCTACGAGAAAAATTGTGCAGTAAAATGCATGCCAAATTACTTAATAATTCAATTGTTAAAGTTTACAGGGAAACGGATCTTTACTCCTTATAGAAAAAACAACTTCAGAAACATTGATAGCACATGAGGCCAGGTTAGTTGGAATCGACTAAAAAACCAGGTGCAAAATTTCGATGAGAACAGCTTAATCTTTCGTTGGAGGCTCATGTTCTTACGTAAACTCAAAGAAACTGCGAATAATCATTTGTCAGGATATTTTTAAACCTCCTGATATTTTTCTTGCTACGCGCATAAACAATCTTTATTATCGGAAACATAAACAGTATACGCAAAAATGGCTAAATCTGGAATGGGCTTGTTAGTTCGAGGATAACATTGCAAATCTCTTCATAAACGTATACCAATTCTTCTTAATTCTCACTCATTGTTTTACAGAACTTTGTCCATTTTCTTCTTACAACTGAACAGGGAACTTTTGCAGTTACAGTTAATCGTTGAAAGCGCAAAAAGTATTGCAAATATCATAAATTAAACAGAAATATAACTGTTCAAAAAAAGTTGTATGTTTGAACTTCATTCGTTCATGTATTTTAATAAAAATAGATAAATCAATTAAGTTGTTTTTTTATGTTTTAAAAGGGGTCTTAAACAATCTCTTTTAACGCATTCATTATATAAAGTTATAATAAGAGATCTGTTGATTGATTTAGATATTTTATTACAAATAATCATAATTAGGCTCATATCTCGTTAATAGGTTAATAAAAAAAAATTACAAATAATCCACAAAAAATAATAAATTTCACGTGCAAAGCATACTTTCCGTTACCCAGTATTCTTAATTTGGTCAACCAAAACATTATGGATCAACTACCATCCCTCTTAAAAAAATAGTTTGCCGTAATTAGAATTTTGTTAAATTTGTGAGTTATAGTAAATTATAGTCAGATAAAATTGTCATTTTGTCAATGTTTTGCTCCACAAACTCAGTTCTGTCCCACAAACTTAGTTTTGGTCGACAATTTGAGTCTTCAAAACCTTTATAAAATAAAAAAAAAAGCTTGTTCAGTATTTTTTTAGGACCAACTCACTAATAAAATTACTACAGCAATCAACTTGCCGTTGATTTTTTCGTCTTAAGGCTCGATTCCATTAAAATTTTAACGCATTGCATTTTTTTTTCACAGCGCGACAGCAAAATGGGATTGTACGCAAAAGTGACGTACGACTACGTAGTAATGTGAAATGACTGTTATTATTTTCAAAGAGCCTGTATCATCGCACCAAGCCATCACCCACAAATTACGCCAACTTAGGACCTCTTAATCAGATGATGGTAGCATACAATAAGCATACACGGTGTTCAATAAGTTCGGATACACTTTCAAAATTTGTTAAAAAAATGAAAACATGTTTTTTTATTTTTTGGATTTATGTTATTGAAAGCTATGTTTACAAGGAACGTTTACAACATTTCTCTTGGAATGACCCCCCCTTTGTACTCCTTAACGAGCTTCAAACGTTTCTCGAACGCGTCGCAGGCGGCACGCACGGACTGCATGGGCATTTCGTCCCAGATTTTGAGAATTACCGTCTTGAAATGATCCAAAGTGCTGACCTTGTATTCGTTCAGCTTCGCCATCATATAGGACCAAACAAAAAAGTCGAGAGGATTCAAGTCCGGGGAGCTGGGAGGCCACAAAGTTTTGTCCAGAAAGTCGGTTAAATTGTCCCGACACCAGGCTTGAACCACATTTGCCGTATGGGCTGGTGCACCGTCCTGCTGGAACACGTAGTGCTCATCGCCGTAGAGGCTTCGGAGACTGGGGGCAACAACCTTTTCCAAAACCTCAGTTTTGTAGTACGCCGCGTTGATTTTGACGTTTTTTTCAATAAACACCAAGGGTAGCTTACCACGTTTGCATACTGCCCCCCAAACCATCACCGACGCGGCACTTTGGAACCGAGGGATGTTTATATTGGATTCAGGAATGCTGTCCCTCGATGGCGCCCACACCCGGTCATTTTGCACATTGTGCGGCTGCTGCAGCACGAACAGTTTCTCGTCCGAAAAAACAAACTCCTGACCAGCGTGCCGAGAGAGGATCCTCTTAGCTCGATCCAACCGCTTTTTGCTGGTAGCCTCCGAAACGCCATGGACCTTACGTTTTTTGTAAGGCCTGAAACCAAGGTCCTTGGTGAGTATGGTGTGAGCGGTTCCAATGGAAACGTTGAGATCTGCAGCCGTTTTCCGGATTGAGCGGTTCTTTTTGCGCCGAATTCGCTCCCTCACGATCTTGATGACCCGTGGCGTCCTCGCTGAACGCGGCCGACCGGATCTCGCACGGTCATTGGTCGAGGACGTCTCCCGGTATCGCCTGATGGTCGTGTAGACAAAGTTCCGCTTGACCCCATGCGATTTCAGCAGCCGGAATATATCGCCGGGTCGCTCACCGTTCAAAAAACGCTTAATTACGAAGTCCCGATACTCTTTCATCGCGCGTAACAAACAAACAACAACTAACAGAATGTCAACACCGCGCACATTCGGTAGCGTATGAATGAAGCTAAAGCTGACACCAATACCAATGCAGAATATGTACATGGCGCATACCTACGCAATGATGAAAACTTGTATTCGAACTTATTGAACACCGTGTAGAGAAAATGTTGACATTACTATGACTAAAAAAAACCGGAGCAATACTTAAAATTTATTAGGTTATTACAAATATGTCAGAATATTAAAAACGTAAACCTGATTGGTTAGTTTTGTAAAGCATATATATATCTAAGAAGTGTGCATGTAACTATGATTTTAACAAAATGCTCTACTACTGATTGACGACAAATAAATAAATAAATTAGAAAAGAGTTGACATTGATCGATTGGAAAAAGCGATTATCAGTCAAAGCCTTGCAAAAAAATCATTCCGGTGAGCAATAGATCTGTCGAATGGATGCGATGTCACCTCTTTTCTAATACAGGCTCTTTAATTATTTTGTGCTGGATAATTGACTTTCTTTTTTAACTGTGGTGACCCTGAAAAGGGCAGATGGTTTTACTGGCTTAAAGCCATTTGGGTATGCGGATGACGTTTGAGTATCCCAATGGATACTATACACTTACGAAACGGTCAGGTATGTGGTGATGAACTTGGATGCCAAAACTAAAAAGTTCAACAGGATGGGTTGTCCTGTGCGTATTCCGTATTTCGATAGTTATCTTCAACTGGATGATAGGTCAGGACAATGTTTCACTTCAAAGTATAGGAGAAACTGGAACGATATCGAGGCCATTGAGAGATGATACTCTGGAAAGGCCAACATAATACACCAGTTGCTGTTCCTGTCCTTAGTTTTTTTTTTTTTTTTAACAGACAAAATTCAACTGACAATTGATGTCTCAATGAATAAAATTTAATCTTATTGGAAACGATTAGCGGTGCGGATAAGATTTAGAAGTTTTTGGCGAAACACGTCAATGGAAATGCTTAGGTCAAAGAAGCTAAAGTAGTCGTTAAACCGCTGACAAAATGAACGAATAGACTCATGCAAAGCGTAATTTCTGCTCCGTGGCTTCAAGAGCAGAAAATCACGTTTTCGAAGTGGTCGCTCGGGTGCGTACAAATTCAGCTGTGTCAGCAAAACCGGGCAGTCGATGTCTGCTGAAAGTAGTCTCACTGCGAACGTGGTTCGATCAGTAGAAGACGGCACCGCTCCTCTTATGGTGGCAGATTTCTTGGATTACGCCAACCAAGAAATCGAAGAGCATATCTCACCGTACAAGTGAGCAATAGAGGGACTTGAGGCACAGAGGGACACGGAATTCGTCAGCAATTTGGAACATAAATCTCAGTTGATGATTGGATCTGGCAACAATATCGTTATACTGCATTCGGAAGGTGAGTCCGGTATAAAGGATAACACCGAGATCTTTAAGGTGCTGTACTCGGGTAAGACAACGTTCCGATAAGGCATAGTCAAAGGTGATCGGCTGGTGTTTGCGGTGATACGAAATAATGTTGCATTTTTCAACGCTGAGCCTAAGCAAGTTTCTTGTGCACCAATCCGCAAAGATACTTACCATGTCCGCGTCATCAACGAATCAAATAAGCGGCATCCCGAAGGTAACAGCAACGAAGCATCATTCAAGAAAATTGAGAAGAGTAGCGGGCCGAGGTTACTACTTTGCGGGACTCCCGACTTGTTCGAGAATGATTCCGGTTCAGATGAGCCGATCTTGACCCACACTGAACGGTCCATCAAGTAGGATCTGAACCAATCTGCACTCCTAACGGTAAGTTTAATTTACGCGTTGTGGCTTGCAGCATGTGTGGTGTGAAATGAGTAAGATCGAAGTTGAACACATCAAGTGGCACCACAGGAGTCACTCGTAAACTTGCGTCGCTGAAGCGGAAAAGTTGTGAAACACTTGTTCAAAGTGTCTTGCAAACAGGTAACACTTCTCGTGTTCGTTGCTGACCGTATTGTTGGCAAGAAACATTGATTTGGGTAATCCGGATTCCTTCCGTTTGGTATTCAGAAACGACCAAAAACGTTTGGAGTTGGAGCGAAGATTTGCTTCCGTGAGTTTCACGAAACGATTGTAGAGAAAATGGCTATATTGAGGATAGCGGCGGCTAGCTTGGTTAAACAGTCGTTTGTAGTGCAATGACCGAGAGTTACTGTACCTTCGGAGAACAGCGGATTGAGTTCGCTTAAACGAGCTTAGGCGGGTTTTGGACCAAAGAGGGTTTTGCAGAAGTCGTGGTACTGAAACAGCACGGTAAATTGCATCCTTGACTGCGGCGCTTAACTGTTCCACTGCAACATTCACATCGCAGTGGTATAATAATACAGATACCGTTTAAATTTCTGAGCCATGTTTGAAATATTACACAAGATTCAGTAATGCGCCAAAGGGGAAGCTGAAACTATTTTGGCCACCATTTGCTGCCAATTGACAAAAATTTGGAACGGTATGTTAGAAAAATTCCAATAAAACAAATTCTTTAGCTGGGAAAATCGAATTGGTCGTCCTAAAATGGACGGATTTTCAATGGTCGTAGCCCATTCACTTCTTTGCTAATATTGTGCGACAATGCATTAGGCATGGTAACTGGTAAGTGATCATGCTAATTCTGCTAGTTAAAGTGATGATGTGAACCCGACTGACTCATACCGTTCATACCACTCAACCTTGCGTCATAACTCACGATGGCTGCTAACTGGATCACACATATTTCGCTCCTCGTGGTTCCGCCAACCAGCTGGCTATAAGTTCTCCACTGGCTTGGTCAACTGACTGCCTAGCAACGGCTGCCTACCCAAGTAGCATTGCTAACCCCATCCTGCTTTATTAAGTTTTATTAAAGTTTTATGAACGCCAATTCAAATCAATTTGGTTTTATTATGGCAACAAGAGGTGCCAATAGGTTCCATATTTTAGTCAGGTTTATGAGAACCTACACAGCTTGTTTGCAACGATCTTGAACCCTTGTTTCTCAAATTCCTTTTACTCCTATCATAGGTTTTATTCCGACTTTATGAACTCGTAAAATGCTGTATTGAAATGCCGTTTTAGGAATCATTGATATTATCTTATTATGGTCAGTTGAAAAAGCATTTTAAAACCATTTTGCCTCCAGTAAATGCATTAATCGACAAATTGGCATTGAAGGAAGTCACCATAAGACCAAATAGTTTTATAAAAGTCATTGCGAGGAAAAATTGGCTCTAAACTGTGATTTTTTTTTCAATCGCCATATCAAAATGTAAGAAATAATAGAAACGTGGAAAAATAAATGCATCAAATTTTCAATGGTATGCAAATAAAAATTAGATCAAAGACTAATTTTGGCATTCTTTTAGATAATCTTATCCAATTCCAAGCTCTCTTCAGGAAATTCATGGTTAAATTATCGAATAGATTTGTTTTAATTTGATTTAGGTTGATGTAAATTCGCATAATTTCCAAGGTGCATTAATTTTCGGCTCGAATCGTGCCAATATTCACCATAAAAATAAATGCGCATATAATTGAGAGTATAATGCGCTGTATAAAACACAATTTGTTTTGGATATTTTGCTATCAAACAAAATTTTCCGCAACACTAGACCTTTTTTATTACTGCTAAATGAATCAGAAGAGCAGAGAATCGTACAAAGCAGAACAACAAAAACCAACCTCGATTTCACAGTGAAGTTTGACAGCTGTGGCCATTTGGCCACATTCTGGTTTTCGTGGCAGCCAATAGGTTTTATGAAGGTTCTCATGTGGTCATAACATCTTTCACTAGAACATTTTCAAAATCTGTGGGCCATTTTGTACACATTTTGGCTTTAAAGAAGCTTAGAAGAGGTGTTGGTAGACAAAACAGTTTTGAATGTAGTTTTATCAACAAAGCCGGGAGGAGTGCTATACGGCTGGAATAAAACTAAAATTGTTACTTGGGTAGCCAGCCGCTTGCTAACAACAACTACCTGGCCAACGGTTGCTCGCCAGTGCACCTTCCGGATACATGCGACTGCCAGGTGCTAATCCAATATCGGCTAATTGTCGCTCCTAACATCTTCAAGACTGCCGAACGAATTACGCGAAGGCGTACACCTTATGTATCGTTCACTGCTTCATGTGAGTGCTCTCTTACCTACATTTGAAGTCTGTGATAAGAAAATAATAAATTTACTCTGCAAAACAAAACAATAAAACATCACCTTATATTTGCGTTATTTTCAATAGTTTTTATGTTTTCAATATTGAAATCGATGCGAAGGGAATGTCCCGATCGATTGTGCATCAATTCGGAAATTCGATCGTGAAATAACTGAGTTATTAACGTTCAATCTCTTAACATATTTCGTAACGCTTCATGTTTTCACACTCGCAACGCGTACCCCAGTATTGAAAACACGGGCGTAGTTCTACATCAAATAATTATGATCGAAGCCGAAAGAAGGAAATAATTTTGAACACCCACTCCAGAGAGGCAGAAGTGGCGAAGTACATGGACGTTGATTTAAAGTGAGTGCTGTCACATTCGAATCATTAGCTCGTCGATTATCCACCGTATTTCTATGTTCTCTGTAACTTTTAATTTGCGACGAGATTGACCGAGTTTACAGTGTTCTAGTTTTTCCAGGGAAGTTTATATATTCCAGATTTCTCAGACGTTACAAATTTTATAATATTCATTATAATATTTATAATATTTATTTATAACATTCATCATATCCGTTTACATCAGCAGCTTGATGAATTTTATTTCGTTCAGCTACAAAATCTACTCTCTCTATGAGGGTATAACCGTTTGCACGGAAAAAGCTAACCTCAATTTTCACCATGAGAGTATAAGGGATAGTAACAGCCGTCGTGTTCTCCGTCCTTTTTTCTCACACAAGAATTTCTGAACACAAAGGCACTAGACCTGTCAAATCTGAGGTGTGACGTCACCGTGATTTGGACCATTGAAAAGACGGTGGAATAAAAAGCTGCTTGTTTTTGGGCATCTTTGGCGGTGTATGTGAAAAAGGCGTATGGAGTAGAAGAATGAGCCACGAGCTGGTGCAACTTTATGGCGAACCCAGTATCCAGACAGTCGCTAAAGCTGAAGGAGTACATTGGAGGGGACACATTGTAAGGATCCCAGACAACAATCCCACAAAAATGGCGTTTTCCTCGAATCTGGACAGCACAAGACGCAGGGTTGCACAGCGAACTATGTGGTTAGACCAATTTAAGCAAAACCAGACAAGCAGCCTTAAACCTAGCTTCTAGGCAAAACATTGTGGCGCAGGTACGGTCCTGAAGGGACATTGGACCAGCATATGTAAAGTGAGTTGTTTTTGGGTGCCGAAATGGTTTGAATCAGATGTGATGTATCGGTCTGTAGAAGTACGTTTTCTGTAGATCCCGAATTTCAGTTTGTTGTCAATATTTCTACTGATCATCAGATCAAGAAAGAGAAGCTTTCCGTCAGGTTCTTATTTTACTGTAAACTTTTTTGTTCTATGTTGCAAATTAAGCAATTCAAGTCACTACGATAGGTAGTATGCATTTCAGCTGGGAAAAATATCATCTACGTAGCGTCTCCAGTCTCGAGAAAAGAGATTTTTTTTTCTGCAATTCAACTTGTAGTTGCAAACTTATACAAGCATCTCCCAAAAGTGGTGATAATTTACTGCCCATGCTGAGGCCGAACGTTTCTTTGTAGAACTTTCCCCTAAATTAAAAGTCTCATGCAAGCTTCCGTTACTAGCAGATACGCTTCGATGCGGTTGGGTGATACTCGCTTCCGCTCCAAATGTCTTCGCAGGCTTACTAACATATCAGACACATGTACGTTTGGAAAAAAGGGCAGTTACGTCAAACGACACCAGGACTTCACCCTGTCGTAACTTGAAACACCGCAAACAAGACTGCCTTAAAAATGCTTTCTATCGATTGTCAGAGTACACAAAGCCCTTTTAAATGTTTGGCCTGATTTGGTTAGCTGCCATTACTGTCGAGGGAAACTTCAGTGATACTGCGACAACAAGGTGGATTTCATCGAAAATATCCGCACAAGTAGATGAACAAAGTGCTCAAAAGATGATGCGAGGTATTTCTAGAAAAGTTAGTCATATCATCAAAACTAAAACGGAATGAGACTGTTAACATTTTTTTTCCCTGAAAGTGCAATAAACACCTTTATTTTGACTGCTAGAATGTTTTATTTCATCCAAAAAATCACGAGATAGATTGCTTTCCTGCGTCCAGATATCAAGTGATTCGATCTTTAAGTAAAGCTTTGTTCATGCCGAAGAAAGCAGTAAGTGGAATTCATTGTGTAAGCACGTAAAATGTTCCAGATAAGTGGTTTCATTTTGATTTCTTGTGCACTTTTAAGTACATCAATGTCTCTATGCATAGAAAAAAAATCAGCTTACGAGAAACCGATGAAACCACTTAAGCGTTTATGTAAATAAAGCGTGCAAACAAAAAACAATTACATAGTACGTAAGCTGAGCTCAGGTTTCATAGGAAAAAATGTCACCCGCATATGAATGCTATTATGCAATTGTGCGTTATTTTGACATTTTTGGAAAACTGGACACTTAAGCTACAATTTTTAACTTTAGATGACCTTACTTCCGGGTGGACATAACCTGCTACACTAGTCTCCTCCACATAACTCGGTCCATGGCTGCTGATATCAAGTTTGATGCACCTCAAATCTTGCATGGTCCTACTCAAATTGATCCTGCCACCTCGAGCATTGAGCGCCCCTGCGTCATGTCTCAGACGGATTTGAGGCGAACATCATTTTGGTCGAGTTGTTTTCCGGCATCCTGACGACACGCCCGGCCCATCGCATCCTGCCTGTCTTTGCCACTCTCTATATGCTGGGTTCACCGTATAGTTGCGTTAGTTTGTGGTTCGTTATTCGTTTTGAACGCGTTCACCTGTTGCCCAAATCGTGCTGCTTCGCGTTCCAGTTGAGTGTATTGTTCAGCCGCTATTGCAAATGTTCGGGCGTTAATATCCATATCATACGCGAAGCATACGAGCTGACCGGATTTATTGATATTATGTCCCGCATGTTCAGACCCACTCTTCAAACAACACCCTCCAACGCAATTTTGAACAACCTTTGTCTTATTCCGCTTCTTCATTCGAATGATTCTGACAGTGCGCTTGATATTCGAACACTACTCTTCACTCCACGAACCGCAACCTCGAATAGTTTTAAAAAAAATCACTGGAAAGTCGTTTTCGTGCATTGTTTGCCATAACTTCGCTCGATCTATCGAATGACATACTGCTTTGAAGCCAATGAGTATTTGATGGGTTGGAACCTGATACATTTGGAAAATTTGTCGTAACGTAAAGATTTGGTCAGCTATTGATCGGCAGTCCGTGAATCCGGCTTGGTAGTCACCGATAAATCTGTTTGCTAACGGCGATATTCGAAGAAACAGTATTTGAGAAAGTATTCTGTAAGCGATATTAGTGATCGCGGTTGCTCTGTAGTTCTCACATTACAACTTGTTGCTTTTCTAATAAATTAGACATGATGAAATTTAAGTTATTCCTTCACGAATTTTCGAACTTTGGATCGAATGGTCTTCATCAAGTTCCGGACAAGTGTTGCATCGCATTTTTTGGACGCTTGAGCCCAAATTTTTTTGAACTCCTGCATGTTCCCAGCAATTTTACCAGTCTTCTTGAAGACCCTTTTCACGATTGCCCAGTAACGTTCGATGGGTCGAAGCTGAGGGCAATTTGGTGAATTGATATTTTTCTCAACGAAATCTATACCCTTTTCTGCAAGCCAATTGGCATAGTGAGCCGACGCTAAATCCGGCCAAAACAGTGGAGGTGTACTATGCTTCTTATATAAAGGCAACAATCTCTTCTGGAGACACTCAGATCGATAGATTTCCACATTTATAGTTCCGGTAGTGTAAAAAATGGTTGACTTCAAACCACAGGAACATATTGCTTGCCATACCAGTACCTTTCGACCGAATTTCTCCACTTGAATCGACCTGCCCGCATCGCTCACATCCTCCTCAACGACGGCAGTAAAGTATTGTGGACCTGGAAGGGTTTTTGAGTCCTCCTTTACATAGGTCTCATCGTCCATCAAAACGCATGCATCCGGACGCTGCAAAAGACGCGAATACAATTTCCAGGCCCTTGTTGCTGCTCGCTTCTTCTGTTCTGCACTTTGTTTCGAGATTTTCTGCTTCTTTTAGGTCTTCAGGTTGTTTCGCCTCTTGATACGCTGGATCATTCCGACACTCGTTCCTGCTTTTTTGGCCAAATCACGTATTGACATTGATTTGTTCTTCATTATTAGAGATACCACTTTCTGCTCCAGTTTCGGGTCGGAAGAACCGGGTTTTCTGCCTCTTCCTGGTAGCTTATCCAAAGAATAGTGTTCCCCAAACTTATTAATGATGGTTTTAACACTCGCATGATGAATTCCAAACCGCTTCGCCAATTTTCGCATAATAATACCCTTCTCACTTTGCCATGTGTCCAGAACCTTAATTTTCACTTCCTTTTCAATACGCAACATTTTGAAAACGCAGAATTTGAACCGCACAAACAAGTAAACAAAAGAAAGCTGACAGTCAAACGCACAGCATGCAGTGTTCAGAGCATAAAAAACCATCACAAATACATGCGTACAACGCAAATGTATGTGGATAGCTTATATTCGATACACTCCTTAGATAGAGTAACAACCAAACATAAGCACCATTTTTTTCTTCCAACAAACCTCCTGCAGCACTACGATGTCAAATTTGGGGTCTTTCAATGTACCATAAATTCATTTTTTTTTTTAATTTGATGAATTAATTATTTTCCTATACAGAAAAATCTGCTTCAAATTGGAACATCCCTTTATACATTGTACTGGATTCAAATTAAGATAACTTTAATTATGGCATTCGATTTAGAAGAATCGTAAGTCTACAATATGTTTCCTAAAAAAAATCCTATGCAGCGTCTCATCGGCTTTTGGTTGCTCGTTTGTTTGATTGATGTTAAAAGTATTATATTAATATCTTTCTACTTAACAAAATTCATGTATTCAACATTAAAACGGCGTAAATTCCTAGTTAAGTAAACAAAAGAGTTACCCGTACACTTTAATCTCTCTCGTTAAAGTTGAAGTGCGGGCATATTTCATAGCAGCTCATATAAGTTATGCTCGCCATTTTCCGAAGAAAATGCTCCTTCAGATGCACAAATAAAAAGAAGCCAGGTTGTCAACGGCTTTCGCTGGGTTATGATGGGAAAAATAACAGGACGATATACTTTCTACCTTCCTATCTAAATGTCTGAAGCGGTAGAAAAACAGCATTTGTAAAAGTTTTTTTTTTCCAAGCGCGCGACTTCTCTGTTCGTTGGATATCACCATCTGTGACTTGGAAGATGCTCGTTCTGGGATGATCACTCACAGGTTGAATTTTTTGTTGTACCGTCAAATGCAGTTACTTGCAACAAAGAAGACATTTTAAATTTAATTACACAAGGCAACCTCTAATGTAATTAAATTTAAGGCGATATGTCTATTTACATATATCTATTTGCATATATGAGAGAACGTCGAACTGCTGGCTTATAATGTACAAATAAAATATCCGTTTTCTATTTTTCAATATACATGTTGTTGAACATCATCCAAGTGAAACAAACTACCTCATTCAACGGTTTGAATCAACAAGGAATGGAGCGAAGAAAGACTGGAAGAAGTTATTTGCATAAAAATTAATTCCGAAAGGAACATGTTGCACACAAAGAGAGTCTTAATTTGAAGAAGTGACTTCTTTCGTTGATAGATAAGTATTTTGCTCAAATTAAGTGCGCAAATGAAATTTTGCATGAGCTTTTATCTGAATGATTATTTAATCTTCAAAACGTATAAATGAATAAAAATGGAAGTTACTTTGCACGTTATTAAGCTTGTGGTATTGCGAGTTTGAAAACAATTATTGAATAGAATGGAAACAATGAGAAGCGTACCAAAAATGGCACTCTTCCTTAAACACCGTGTTCAATTTATTCTAATACAACTTGAAACTACATGAACTCCTTATTGGCAATTCTGATTTTATTATTAAATACATTGATTGAAGGGCAACATCACACATTAAGCCTGCCCACGTTAAATTTCTGTCAATTTTCTTTCAGTGTAGTTTTTGAAGTATTTGATGGATCGCTGAAACGTTTCAATCATATGACAACTAAAACTTTCCACTTTATTCCGTGGTTTGAAATGTTTACATTCGTATTGCTTTTGGTAAAATGACGTCGAACCAAGAAACTTAACAAAGAATCTAAAACTGCCAAAAAGTTGTTTACAGTGTTTAATGTTTGCAAATTGTTCGACCAGCGCTTGACTTTGAATCGGAAGATTTGAAGCGAAACAAATCAAAAAGTACGCTCTCGCCAAATGGACAAGAAGGTGGTAGTCATTATTGAAAAAAATTTCAACCTTTTTGTGCAAAATGCTCCTCGCAAAGTTGGAAAACAAAAATTTTATGACCAAAAAGTAAAGCAGTGGCATGAAATGAAGACATACAAAATAAATAATGTGCCCAACCATGATGAAAATCAAAATTTCACTGCAAAAAGTTGTGCAACAGCTTTACATCAAGTTTTTGTGAAAAAAAAAATGCTTTTACCATAACGGACGACGAAACATATGTGCTTGAAGACTTTCAACAGATTCCGGGTCTGGTTCTTTATACTGCAATGCAAAGTGTCAAAAAGTGTCGTCTCTATCGGCCGTATTATCAAGGATGCGTACGAGAAAGAATGTCTGCAAAAGCGGATTAATAAGGTAGCCATTAATAAGAAGTTAAGAATTCCCAGCTCTGTTTTGGGCTGATTTTGCCTCTTGCCACTATGCAAAATCTGTCCTGGAATGGTATAAGTCCCAAAAGATCAAATACGTGCCATAAATAGCCAATCGACCTAACTGTCCGTAACTTCCCTCGAGAGAAAAATACTGGGCTCTTGTTAGGCGGAAACTCTTTGAAAATAAGAAGAAAACAAAAGGGATGGACTAGTTCAAGCCAAGATGGAGAACGGCTACCGCTAGTGTATTTGAGGATATTGTACGAAATCTGTGTATCATGTGTATCTGTGTATCACAGAAAGTTAGTTGCGTAAGTTTTTCTTGCGCGTTGAGTACGTGTTCTCGTTGGAATGCAGAATACTACCCACGTAGGTCGGTGGTTCATAAACTTGAAGGGGTTGCAAAGCATCAGTTGCCTTTTATTCGTGCATTGGGATCGGTATAAGCCGGTTAATTGTGATGTCACTTAGTGTCCAGCTGCCTGAACTTTTGACATGGCTCACGAAATTGTTATCCGAAACTCCGCTATTTCAAATGCGTTGAACAACATGTCACTACCCAGTACATCGTGACATGACGCACATGCAGCCATTCTGCCAAAACTGCAGGAATGCCCACACATCGTTTGTTCTGGGACCATCACTCATAGATTTTTTTTTTTAACCGTCAAATGTAGTAACTGGCATTACGGAAGATATCTTCCTAGTAATTACACTAGAGAACCTCGGATGGTCTTCAATTTAAGGAAATATGTGTATTTATGGATATAAATATAAAAGGGAAAATTGAACATTTTGGCTCACTTGAAACAATTGTAATTTTCATTCATCAATATATGTACATGTTGATGAACATGTATCAAAGTGATACAAACTACCGCAACCGATGGTCTGTCGCAGGTTGTCAATCAACTGACAACTCTCGACAGTGAAATGCAAAAAATGATGGTACAAATGATGCGCTTCATGAACATTCACCCCCAACGCCGTTAATTGGAACGCTCACTCTGTGAGAATCAAACAGCTCGGAATCATCGGTTTCCTGCGACACCCTCATATGGACGTTGCGCTTCTAACTGAGACGCATCTCCTCAGAGAACAACTTTAGCCTACCAGATCACGGAATCATCAGAATCTACCGAGCTCGAGCTCAAAACGGTGGTCTGGAGCCATTGCCATAAGACGATATAGAGTCAGGAAGCTAACTCGTTGGAAGGGTACGTTTATACTCGCCAGCAACCTCAACGCCCGCCATTCATTGTGAGGCAACCAGAGAAACAAAATGAACGGAGCAGTTTAAGATTCGGCTACCAGTTACATATAACGAGTAATAGGCACTCACGTACTCAATGTTCCAAAACGGACTAAATACCAACACCGAATATTTCACCGACTGGAAGATGTCTAAATGAGGTCAAAACACAAACCATTATTTTTCCAACACCGAACGGCTTAACCCCGTATCGAACATCATGAATTCAAAATGAATTCACTACATATGAGTTCTACTCAACAACAGCCTATGTTCCGTTCGTGTCAGCTAGTCTCTCAACTTCTTCCGAGTCGGAAGTCCCGACATTATTCGTACTTTTAGATGTGGATGCCATTTTACAGTTATCTGTAAAAAAATTATCGGAAATTGTAATTCGTTTACCGAAATCCGTTAAATCGGATAACCGAACGTTCAGCTGTTGAGAATTCGGTAAAAAATTTCAGATTTCTGTAAAAAAAAAAGCTAAGTGAGTAGGGCATCTAAACGCTGTCGAATCTCCTTCCTTTTGCTACAGCTCACAAATATCCGCTTTGCCTACAATCACAACATACCAGCGGTACAGCGGCCGAGGTCTGTGGATTGTCAGAATTGTATAGATCTCGTCTAGTGTCCTGGTTTGAGCGTTCCGATCATTCAAACCGCTTCTTCAAAGCAAATATTTGATCAACAGTCACTGAGTCTTTAGTTCCTATGTCCGAGTCCTTGGTGGATATTTGGTGAACCACAAGCTTCGACTGACCTCCGACGGTTCAAGTGCGTCAAATCTATAGCACATTTGTGCCAAGTGCTCAATCGATACTATCTGCTCTAACGCCAAGCGTCACTTCTATCCGATCATCATGTTTTCTACTATCAACTCATACTTTTCCCTCTCCGTCATCTTATGGTTTAGTCTTTAGCGCTAAAGAGCTCGTTGGGTCGTTGCTTCCTACACATATAAAAAGAAACATTGAATTTTCTGCGTTATCTAATGCACATAAAGGGAATGCTCGATTTGGCAGAAAATAATGGGATATTTCATGTAAATTTAAGCCAGATGACGCCTGAATCTAGCCAGTTGTATAAGAGATTGCAAACATTGTTGCATGGTGCATGAAAGATTGCAAACAATCTCGTTGCTTACGCCTTCTTTGGCTTATAATTAAACGAGGGGAAATTTTACGGGCTTGTTAAAATTATTTATTTTTTTCTGTGTATTTAGATGTTCTTCTTTGAAAATCCGATCACGGTATATCGTATGGCATTTTCAAATAACCCACCAGTGCCTCCCAAGTGTGACATCGATCCTCATACGTCGTATACACATGCGCATTTTCCTTAAATAATAGATGCGCATGCATTCTCAGATCATCCTTGTGCAATCATCGTAGGAACGACACAATATATCGAGACATCAAGGGAAGCGATCCTTTGTCCAAGAGCTTATCCAGGTAAGATCTAACATAAGTTTAGATTTCAGAAGCGTGTACATGTTCGCGCATATCCTTGTCCTTTATTCCGAGTTGATCTGCTGCCAAGGCAGGCTGTCGTTCTTCTCGCGATTGATATAGTCCAGATTCTTCTTCCTGCATTAATGTTGGTGGAAACCTAGACTCGTTTCTCAAGTTCCTATAATTGCATGGTCTATGCTGAGTAAGATTGCATTTGAACAGAGGTGTGAAGAAGGTATTGTCTAAAAAGCTGGCAGAGTGAGTTGTATTTGCTGGAGTATCCTTGGAAGTTGCTTAACTGCTGGATTGAGGCTGATCATTCAGAGGACGGAGTCACCTAGGGCACCACAATGCTGAAAAAATATTCTATCGGATCATTAAACGTCAGTTAAAAGCATTCACCAACACTCTAGCTTTCTACAGCATGCTTGTCTGTCATGCTGGAGTGTAAGTCTCCAATATCTTATACCAATATACGCCCAAATACATTGGAAGAAGCTCCAAGTTTTACAGACCAAATTCCTCAAGATAAGGATCTGCTAGTGTGAACACAGACAGTCGAGGTCCATTGGCTGCCAAACCACGATCCAATCGTTAACTGGTTGGTCTTGCTTGCCAGGCATCAAAACCGTACTTAAAACTCTGAGTGTGAACAAAGTAAAAATCTTCACCCATGATGTTGTACGATAAGTTATTTAGAAAGAAACTACAGGGTAAATGTTTAAATTTTTATTGTGGATTAATTTGTGTAACTAATGACTTATTTCTATTGACAGGTTATTTGTTTATAGTTACTATCATGTACTTCAACACATCTTCGGAATTGTTTAATTGCAAATTTGAGAAAATATACGTGATAACGAGTTTGCTGCTCGCCCAGAAGACGCCTAAGGAAGTTGCCAAGGTGGTAGGATGTCATAAAGCTTGCTTCAGATAGAATTGGAACAAAAACAATTGCCTGTATTTGAGTTATTTATTATTGAATTCAAGATCTTTTTTTATACAAATGTAGCGTTTTCTTCATACTTTTAAGAAAAAATACGGATAAAATTATTCGTCACGGTTTCGAAGGAATTCTCGAATTTTTCCTGTAACACGGCTCATTAGGCGGCGCACACCTTCTTCGTCCATCGTTTTAGCTATCTTATTCCACCAGGTCTTCATCTGATTGATGTCTTTGACAACCTTTCCCTTTGTCTTGAGACTCCTCTTCATGATTGCCCAGTATTTCTCATTAGGGCGGAACTGGGGGCAGTTGGGTGGGTTAAGGTTTTTCGGAACAACCTGGACCCCTTTCTCTGCATACCATTCTTGAACGACTTTGCTGTACTGACAGCTTGCCAAATCTGGCCAAAACATTACGGGATGGTCGTGGGATCGAATGAACGGCAAAATTCGTTTTTGGAGACACTCTTTTTGGTATAGTTCCGACGTCATTGTCTTATTTGTAACGAAAACTTTAATTTTTTTGCCACAGCTGCAAATGCCCTGCCAAATCATGAATTTTCGTGCAAATTTGTCGGCAAAAACAAATTTAAATTTGGCTGGAACATCCCCCCGAGCCGTTGCTAAGTAAAATTTTTGACCTGGGATTTGCCCGAAGTCAGGCTTCACATAGGTTTCATCGTCCTTCAGAAGACACTCGTCGAACTTGGTCAGCACTTGGTCGTATAGCTTCCGAGCACGGATATTGGCCACACTATTCTGTTTTATGGTCCGATTTGGCTGTTTGCTAGCTCGATACGACTTGATTCCTTCCCGGAGTCGAGTTCTCCTCACGGTACTATGGGCAGCACCGAATTTTCTGGCCAAATCACGGTCCGACAGATTGGGATTCCTCTTAATCGTCTTCAAAATCTTACCACGCAGTTTCCGGTCGACAGTTCCACTCCGACGATTGGCTTGAGGCTTCCGAATCGTCGTCAATGTTTCCTTATACCGTTTGATAACGCGCCATACGGTATTTCTGGGCAATTTCAGCTGTTTAGCTAGCCTAGATGCAGACCACAATGAATTTTCCAAATAACTGTGCACACTTTTTTCCCTTCTTTCGGCTTCCATTTTGATTGTTTACAAAGTACAGTCGATTTGCGGAATGTCAAAAATACATACGTAAAGCTGACAAAATTTCCGACACGTGGGCGCCAAGAACTTCCAAATCCGTCCATCAGGAGCGCCACAATATGAGCAAAAGTTTGTTCCAATTCTAAATGAAGCAAGCCTTATGACAACATTTTATCGCATCAAAATGTCTCTACAGGATGACTCTAAGCAATGGAAGCCAGGTAGTAGAGTTCCGCGGTTTGCACGAACGCCAAACGTGATCAAATCTGTCCATGCTAAAATTGCGCGTAACCCAGTAAGTTCCATCAGAAAACATGCCAGGGAAGCCGACATTTAAAAAAAATGCATGCGGAGAATCATCAAAGAAGACTTGCACGCATATTCCAGAGCTAGAGTGAAACGCCACTCACTTTTTTTTACGTAGACTTCGTCTTATGGCAAGGGTAAGGTGTCAATTGAAAATCTAAAAATAAGCGACCGTCACGAAAATTCTTACAAATTATTCGCTTATAACTTCCTAAATGCTCTATAGATTTACAAGATTTTTACATCAATCGGTTGGAAATTTTCTCGCGTATCAATACAACTATCAAAAATGATCCTTTATCAATGTTAAACTATTGAAAATAAAAGGCGATGTCTTATAATTTTGTTTTGCAGGCTAAATTTACTAAATGCACAGTGGAGCTGTGCGGAGCACCGGGCCAGTATTGATTGGCAGCAGGCGAATGGCAATAGAGTAGATCCACTTTTTACGAAAATTGAGTAAAATTTCCGTGAGAGAAAAAGAGATAGTATACAATTGTACTCAAAAATTGAGTAAAATGAAGCGGGAGTGTAGGCAGCCATTAATTATGCAGTGGTGTTCTAGGCAGTCGGTTGCCAGCCGGTGGGCGCAACCATGCGGGAGCGAAATAAGGTGCTGGTGTGTGTGATCTTGTTGGTAGCCATCTTTTGGCAAGGCGCAACGTGCAACGGCTGTAATAACCTGCTTCGTCAATAGACCGAGAAGATTTTAATTCAAATGCGGATAATTTCAAATCCGCCATTTTCAGGACGATTTATTCAATTTTGAGAGTTTGTTTGATTGGAATTCATCTAGGATAACTTTCCAAGTTCTTACCAAACCAGCGGTGGCTAAAACAATTTAAGTTTTCTCTTCGTTGCATACCTTGATCATTATGTACAATTTACAAATGGCTACCGTTTCGAAAACTTTTAACACTGGACGCTAATAACTCGATGGTTTCTCGATTGATTTATTTTTGAGATGTTCGCGCTTTTCAACTAGAGGTTTTTACGTCATTTTATTTACTCAAGTATTAAGAATTTTGTAAATTAAAGATGAATATAGGGTAGGGAACGGCTTAATCAGGGGTCACTATTTTAGTTGTTTTATCAGTTATCAGTTGTTAGGAAATAGGTCTATAACTCCTACATTTTCGAAATTATTTCACTTTGAATGATACGATCATAAGCTTTATCTATCGTTCCAATGATTCGATGTATGAATCATGGTTGATTACCAATTTATTACTGTCATTTTGAAGATTTAAAATACATCATCTAGAAACCATCAGTTTCTTACCTGCAGAAGAAGTTCGCTCAAATTTTGCCTTTGTGTATTTTGCATTTTTGGGTTTTTTTTTTTTTTTGGGGGGTATTTATAATTGGGAGTTTCTCGGGGGGCTCGCTTTTTTTTTTTTAAAAAATAATCTTTTTTTTTTTTTTTTTTCTTTTGTAGAGTGTTTGGAAGTAGCCCCGCCTAACTACATCGCCGTACTCGAGATGCACAAATGTGACCTACTTTGCAGAGACACAAAACCGAGCAGAATATGGGTCACCGATCAATCCGATGGAGAGCGATTGAATCGTGTGTTGCTGTTTGTGTCTATCGTCATCGAAGAGGCTGCCGATATCCAGAGCGGGAGTGAGAACAGTGGTGATCATGAGTGGTCACTCATCGACCCGATCGGAAACATCGCACGGGCGACAGCAGTCAGCTGATGACCAGAGTGGATTTGTGTAAGAGGCAAAAATAACAACAGACCACCGATCGAGTGTGGAGGCCGCGCGGGTAGTTAATAAATTTTCAATTATGTGTTAGCCGTTAAGTGTTAGAAGTTAGAAGTTAGAAGTGTAATAAATGTTGTTAGTTCGTAATAATTACATGTGAGAATAAACTGTTAGTTGAGTTGTGTATAGAACGTATGTGTTGTTTATAAGGGGAAGAAAGAACCCTGAACTATGTACGAGTTAATTGGCTAGATGAGCAGTAGCTCACAGCTGTTTTGTGGTTTTTCATCATCCACCGGCGAGTGTTGAGGAGCACCAACCCAAATCGAAGGCGGAGGTAATTTTGTTCCCCAACATTTTTGGTCCTTCGAACCGGATTGGATTGGATCGGATTTGTAGTTAAAACGGACAGGATCAGTTGGGCTGATTCTGACACACAAGGCGCAGCCTGTGGCAGGCTTTGTTTAACGCCATCACGGTTAGAGCTCAAAAGGATAGCGCCATATTCCCCGCAAACAACGGTTTATTACATTGGAGCATAATTGGATCGCGCCATTACAACACTGCGGCACAAAGGACATCCAAGGATAAAGGATCCTTTCACTGCGTAGCTTCGACTGGGCATCCATCGGTTGGATTGTTCCCATAGGTGAGTTGGAACAAAAGGCTATATGTCCTTTCGAAGCTAGGAAAATAACATAATCCTAACACACGGTTTCACATTTTATTTGGAATTCGGTCGGACTGCGTGGAATTTTGAGTTTTGCACGCCAAGGGCATTGGACGTCGGTGGATAGTATCGACATTGAGGGCTTGCTACACCCCGTAGGCATCGGATCGATTGCAGGCTTGGACAACTGATCCAGCATCGGATTTACTTTTCCAGGTAAATATATTTATAGATCAGTGTATGTTCAGCCTTAGCTAGTATTTTTCGCGATACTAATGCCTGCATTTCGACGATTTGTCTTCGTATTATTTATCATATCAACTGAGGCGGAATGACACTGTAAATAGAACGAGTGAAGACAGCATCCAAGTTTCGTTGGTAGCAGTGCATCTGAGTCAACCGATTCAAGTGTGATCATCCGAAGGCAAGGACTTGGCACGGACAAGAAGAGGCGGCATTGATGTATTTAATCTGTTGTGAGTGCTAAGAATGTATATGTCTCCGAAGCGGGACTTCAGATAAAATACACATTTTTAAATGAATTTTATATCCTCTTCGACTCATTTACCACGCAATCCCTGAGCAAAACTGTTCGTTATCAGATCAATTGTCTCATTTGCTGCAAAATTTGGATGTTTTTGGACGTATTTTTTGGTCGTTTTCATTTGGATTGGTGCTGCTACTGGTTCTACGGGTTAGTTGAACAGTGTATGTTCTGCCGAAGTTTGTATTTGGATACTACATGCATTCCTCCCTCTTTTTTGGATCCCATTTTTTAACTGTGCTGACGAGTTGATTTGTAAACATTGGCCTTGGTGATCGATCTAAACGAGTTTGGAACGGAGTTAGCTGCTGCTGTTTGTTCTCATAGGTGAGCTACAACGGTATATGTCCTCCGAAGCAAGTATTTGGATACTACAGTTAGGTTTTCCTCTTCTCTCCTCATCAACCGAATGCTAACAAGCTGAGCTACAACGATCTTTGGCGCCACAAAAAGGGTTCTCCAACTTCGTTGACAGGTTGTAGTGGATCTTGGTATAGCATTTGTTCTCTCAGGTAGGCTTCAATAGTATATGCCCACCGAAGCCTTGGACATTCAGATCTCTACACCATTCAACTTTTTGTATTTATCGGTTCGTTGAAGTATATCAACCATGGCACCATCCCGGGACAAGAAGCCGCCATCCCTCAAGCTGTTGATGGTCCAGCTTAAGAACATCCAAACCTCCTTGGATATGGAATTTCGTGGACGACTTTCCGACTACTACAGGTCAACGTCCGGTTGCAAAGGATTGATGAGTTGTGGGAGAAATATGAGGAGTTTTTGGTAGAAGTTCAGGCTCATGACGATTTCGAGGATGAGGATCAGGTGGTTGATAAGGCTAGGTTAGCTTATAGTGGCTAATATTACAATTGTAAGGCGTTCTTGATGGATAGAGCCAAGGAATTGCAGGACCCAGAGGAGGTTGAACATTCCATGCGAGCTAATGAAACGGCGATTCACGGACAAGGTACTCTTGATCATGTGCGTTTACCTCAAATCAAGCTCCAGGTTTTCAACGGGGACATCGATGAATGGATCAGTTTTCGTGATCTGTTTACTTCATTCATCCATCGGAAGACAGATCTCCCGGAAGTGGAAAAGCTCCACTATCTTAAAGGATGCTTACAGGGAGAACCAAAGAGCCTGATCGATTCGTTGAAGATTATGAAGGCTAACTACCAGATAGCGTGGGAAATGCTGTTAAAGCGGTACGATAACAGCAAGCAATTGAGAAAACGACAGGTACAAGCTTTGTTCAATTTGCCAATATTGTCTAACGAATCAGTAGAGGATCTGCATATTCTGACTGATGGATTTGAGAGAGTTGTGCAGAACTTGGACCAGGTGATCAAGCCCGAGGATTACAAGGATTTATTGCTTGTCAACTTGATCACAACCCGATTGGATCCGGTAACTCGCCGAGGTTGGGAGGAGCCTTCCTCGACCAAGGACCAAGACACACTAGCAGATCTTTCGGATTTCTTGCACCGTAGGATGCGGGTTCTGGAGTCATTACCAATAAGGGCTTCAGATAAAAAGACTTCTCATCAATTGCAACAACTGACGAGACAGAAATCGTCAGCTGTGAAGGCCAGCTACGGTTCTGTGCAATCGTCTGGAAGACGATGTGCACTGTGTGAGGAGAACCATCCACTCTACTTGTGTTCTTCCTTTCAACGGTTGTCGGTGCGTGAAAGAGATGTGGTTTTGATGTCAAACTATCTATGTAGGAACTGCTTCAGATCTGGGCATCTAGCAAGCGAATGTCCTTCAAAATACTTCTGTCGTAGTTGCAAGGGTCGGCATCATACTATGGTGTGCTTTAAACAGGGGAAGCGCGGATTGGCGAAGATCTCAGCTATGACTGGATACAACGATTCTCCTTCACAAACGGAATCTAGTAAAGCACCAAATCCATCATCCTCTCAGGTGGTCAATATGGCAGCCACCGAAACAATAGTCTCCGGATCCACTCAACAGTTCTCCTCCAAGGTTCTGCTGGCTACTGCGGTCGTCATCGTGGAAGATGATGAGGGTAGTCAGTTCCCAGCTCGTGCTCTATTGGATTCCGGTTCCGAGAGCAATTTTATCACTGAACGGTTGAGTCAACGGATTAAGACGCACCGGAGGAAGGTGGACCTTTCGGTGCTCGGTATTGGGCAAGCAGCTACAAGGGTTAAATACCAGATTTCAGCGATGGTTCGTTCGCGAGTTACGGTTTTCTCGCAGAACATGAAGTTCCTGGTTCTCCCAAGGGTTACGGTGAATTTACCCACGGCAAAGGTGAATACCCAAGGTTGGACGGTGCCCAACGGGATCAACCTGTCAGATTCCACGTTTTTCAATCCCAGCTCAGTGGATATGGTATTGGGCATCGAATCCTTTTTCGATTTCTTCGAATCTGGTCGAAGAATCCCACTCGGAGATCTATTACCAACACTAAACGAGTCAGTGTTTGGTTGGGTCGTCTGCGGAGGTCTGCTGAATCCAGATGAAGGCCTTACCATCAATTGTAGTACGGCAACTACACGAGGGCTAGAGGAGCTAGTCGCACGGATTCGGGCTAGCGAAGAGGTTGGATGTTCCAAGGTTCTGCCGATGGACGACAGAAAAGGTGAGGACATCTTTCGGAAGTCGGTTCACAGAGAATCCGATGGTCGGTATTCTATTTCGTTGCCAAAGGATCAAGAGACAATTTCCCGGATGGGCGAGTCAAGGGACATCGCATTCCGGCGGCTTCAAGGCACGGAACGCAGATTGGCGAGGAATGTTGGTCTGCGAAAACAGTACCATCAGTTTATGATGTAATACATCCTATTGGGGCATATGACGAAGATGTTGAATTCGGCTGATCACGCAAAACGTTGCTATCTGCCTCATCATCCCGTCATTAAGGAATCTAGAACAACCACCAAGGTCCGTGTGGTGTTCGGCGCATCGTGCAAGACGTCATCTGGCGTCTCATTCAACGAAGCTCTGTTGGCGGGACTGATTGTACAGGAGGACTTACGATCGATCATATTACGGAGTCGTGTAAGGCAAGTCATGCTGGTGGCCGACGTAGAAAAAATGTTTCGGCAAATCTTGGTTCTACAGGAGGACAGGCCGTTTCAATGCATTCAATGGTACTACGATCCGGGGGATCCGGTAGACGTGTACGAACTGAATACTGCCACGTACGGAACGATACCTGCGCCGTTTCTAGCACCGCGCTCATTTAACCAGCTGGTAATGGATGAAGGAGAAGACCACCCAATGGAGACAACTTACATGGACGGCGTTGTCACTGGAGATGACACGGTAGCAGCTGCACGGAAGTCATATGAGCAACTCAAGGGGATGAATTTCAAGGGAGGCTCGAAACTTCGGAAATGGGCATCAAACCATCCATCAGTATTGACAGCTATCTCCGAAGACTGCCTGGCGATTCGAGTTTCGGAAGGAATTAATCTGGACCCTGATCCGACGGTAAAAACTTTAGGGTTGACTTGGATGTCCAACACCGATCAACTAAGGTTTCAGTTCACCATCCCGGAATGGAACAGAGGAAACAAGCCAACCATACGACAGGGTTTTTCGATTATCGCCAGCCTATTTGATCTGCTTGGACTACTAGGTGCTGGAATCACTTCAGCCAAAATCACCATGCAGCTTCTATGGATGATCAGGAACGAAGATGATAAACCATTGGACTGGGACCAGTTACTGCTTCCGACGTTGATCGAGCTTCACAGCGTTTTCGACGCTCCGTTGAAGGCAGATGGAGCTTGTGTCTATATAAGAAGCCAGGTTCCGGAAGTAAAACTCATAGTTCGACTGGTGTCGTCCAAATCCAAGGTGGTAACACTGCAGACACAGTCGATTCTAAGGTTAGAAATATGTTGTGCACTACTGTTGGCACTAATGTACGAGAAAATCCGAGATTCTATGAATATTCCCGCCTTTGCATATTTTTGGAGGGACTCAATTTGTGTTTTGCAGTGGATACACGTTTCTCTCAATGTCTGGAAATTTTTTGTCGTGAATCGGGTCTCAAGAATCCAACGTATACCAGATTCATCCAAATGGAGGCACGTCTCGGGCAAACAAACCCCAGCGAATTTGATCTCCAGAGGAATTTCGCCTATTGTTGGCCTGTGTCACTTTACCAATTCGTATCGGAAGAGTCTGAGGACGAAGCACGAGGAATAGCGGTTTGCACTGGAATAAACACGGAATTCATCGGTTGGATCTTGGGAACGTTTGCGTCATATTCCAATCCTATTCGGAAAACAACGATATGGCAGCCTTCCTTCAATATACTAGGCTGATCTGCGAGAAAGAGTATCGATGAAGGAGCTTAAGGAAGCAAAATTCACAATCGTTCCTCGTTTTCAACAGGACATTTTCGCTAATGATTGGAAGACATTGCTGATAATCTGCCATTGATGGGTTGGCGAACGGGGCGTTGTTGAACTGTATTCAGTAGCCGATGAAGTCGTGCGTGTTATAACAGTTAAAACTGCAACTGGGTTGATAAAGCGTTCCGCAGTTGAATTGTGTTTGCTACCTATTCACGACCTTGAACAAATTCAGCAATCGAACCATCAGCATAGATCCACACCCTTTCCTTTCCTATTCCCATAGAAGAGGATTTTCTATTTTCAGAAATCAGATATTTCAGGGTGGGTGAGGATGTTTGGAAGTAGCCCTGCCTAACTACATCACCGTACTCGAGATGCACAAATGTGACCTACTTTGCAGAGACACAAAACCGAGCAGAATATGGGTCACCGATCAATCCGATGGAGAGCGATTGAATCGTGTGTTGCTGTTTGTGTCTATCGTCATCGAAGAGGCTGCCGATATCCAGAGCGGGAGTGAGAACAGTGGTGATCATGAGTGGTCACTCATCGACCCGATCGGAAACATCGCACGGGCGACAGCAGTCAGCTGATGACCAGAGTGGATTTGTGTAAGAGGCAAAAATAACAACAGACCACCGATCGAGTGTGGAGGCCGCGCGGGTAGTTAATAAATTTTCAATTATGTGTTAGCCGTTAAGTGTTAGAAGTTAGAATAAATGTGTTGTATGTGCTAAGGAAGTGTAATAAATTTTGTTAGTTCGTAATAATTAAATGTGAGAATAAACTGTTAGTTGAGTTGTGTATAGAACGTATGTGTTGTTTATAAGGGGAAGAAAGAACCCTGAACTGTGTACGAGTTAATTGGCTAGATGAGCAGTAGCTCACAGCTGTTTTGTGGTTTTTCATCATCCACCGGCGAGTGTTGAGGAGTACCAACCCAAATCGAAGGCGGAGGTAATTTTGTTCCCCAACATAGAGTATGCTAGCCAGCACGGTTGTATTTCGATCTGTACTAAAGAATCCCTCGAAAGTTTTATAATGGCGCTTTATGAATGAAAGAGAGCGAGCCCGAAGAGAATCTCTCAATTGTAGATTCGCCCTAATGAAAAAAAAACCCTAGATTTAATCGCGTGTACCGAAGAGCATGTTTCATGATTCAGCTCTCTCTCACAACTAGGCTTGTTGCCAGAATGTGATGTTGAACATTGCGTAAAATTTATTACATATTAAGATAATCTGAAATCACTATTTATTTCACATTTCTTCCAGTCGTTGGGGGTTGATCTATGCTTATGATTATATTTTCCATCATCTGGCACTATCATATGCAATAAAAAATATGTTTTGGAGCTGTCCAATATTACCCGACCATAAATAATGCTTCGCTGTTGAGCGGCAGCTATGGCATGACTGTTGCTCTTGAGAGAGCCCATGTTTCCTCTCTTCTTTGTTAACCATGGATATAGCGCACCGGCAATGTAACGTGAAGCCTGCTGTCTCTTGCATTTCTAGGGTTTTTTTTTTCATTAGGGCGAATCTACAATTGAGAGACTCTCTCCGGGCTCGCTCTCTTTCATTCATAAATCAATCACCTCTACGTTTTTCATTCTACTATTTGTAGAGTATGCTAGCCAGCACTGTTGTGTTTCGATCTGTACTAAAGAATGCCTCGAAAGTTCTATAATGGCGCTGTAATGAATGAAAGAGAGCGAGTCCGGAGAGAATCTCTCAATTGTAGATTCGCCATAATGAAAAAAAAAAACCCTAGATTTGTTTGTTTTTAAACGAAGCATCCCGTTTGGCGTCACAGGCGCTTTGGCTAACATTTGCGTGAGAGTAAATGTAATAAGAAATACACATTGCCTTAAAGAAATACACATTTCCATCTAAAGATCAATGACAAACTTGGTCGTGTACGTCTGTCTCATAACCTGCTAGTAGACAAGTTTGTGATCGTAAGCAATCGACATGTTTTGGTTGATTGTTTTCGAGAGCGGATGGGTAAAACGAAGGAGCGGGTTGAGGAAATTGACGTTTGCAGCAAATCGTGAACTGGCCTATTTCATTTCGCCTTCGCACACATGCACGAAATCGCATTCATACAATATTGCTAGTTTCTGTACAGATTGAGGAGCTGAAGAAAACATTTTTTTAATCGGAAAGCAATCCGCATGCAATCCCTGCAATTGGGAACTTTATTCCAGGACTGTGAAATTTTCTGAGTCCAATGTTCGTTGCTGAAAGTATGTTCCGATAAACCAGACGTAAGCAGAGGAATTAATGTCTAAATATTGGCAGTTCTAATTTTAGATTACATACAGCTTCATCAAATGTCTCAGGTGCTGAATAAACTGCTTAAAACCCGTCCCGTGCCCTATTTTGTGTATTTATTCATCCATTGGTGTTGGGAAATGTTAAGTAATGTTGCGTTCTGGCAAGTATCAAGAAACTCCCTATCACCGACAACGTGCTGATTCTCGAACAAGATATTCCGAAGTAACATTGTCTGCACATTCCAATTAGTACTGATATGAATAGTTATTCAATTGTGTTAACGAATCGCGTTGGATAAAGTTTTACTCTTAGGAAGAAATAAGTTTCGAGAATCTGTGAATGTGAGAATAAGTGAATTCCTAATCGTTTTGATGCCAAACGTATGCGCAAATTTCGGAAGCGCGTTAATATCGAAAATACGAATTCTCCGACCATATACCGATGCCGAGTAAACTCCTGATTATCGGGCGAAACTTAAAGCTGCCAGAGGTAACTCGTTGCCAACTACTGGTTAAGAAGGGCTGGAGAAGGGCTTTCAACTCAAGGCCCTATTATCATTTAAACCTTTCTGAAAAGTGTACAATAGAATTTTCTAATTTTCATAGAACGTACTAACATACTTACTCACTTATGCCAACCCAACGTCCCATTAGAACAGTACGTGCGCATTTTGAAAGAAACTTTTAATTTTCTGGGTTATCTAATGCATATAAGGAGTATGCTAGATTTGACAAAAATTCATGGAATATTTCCTTTTTATGTAAATCTGATATCGCTGAAATCAGGTCTGTTGTATGAAAGATTGCAAATAATTTCTTTGTTTACGCTTGATTTGGATTGCAGTTGAACAAGTAGGAAATTTACGCGTCTGTTAAAATTCATTATTATTTTATCTGTGAATGTTGCGCTACGAAACTAACGAAACTTTTAAAGAATCAAACAATTTAACGTAGTCTACGTCAACCGGTCGTGTGTTAAACACAACCCCACTGATTTTTGTTGTTGAAGAAGTGAAAAAATATAATCTTGTTCTCCAACGAAAAGCTGTTCAGCATCGATGCTGTGTCCAACAGCCTCACAGACCGTTTCATTTCACAGAACAAACTTGAGGATGCTACGGAAAAAGTGAAGTTTAAGTTCTAAACCAAATATCCGGTTTGAGTCATGATGTTTGCCTTGGCGGTGTTCAGAAATTAATATCGAAGTGTATGAAGGACCAACTGCTTCCCTGGATGGAGGTCAACTTTTCTAAGGATCAATACGTTGTCCTACAACAGGATTGAGGTCCATGTCATACGTCAAATCAGACCAAACGATGACTGATGGCAGACATGAAGTTTTGGTCGAACGATTTGTGGCCCCTAGCAGTTTGGACCGAAAACGGTTGAATTATTCACAAACCTGCAATACAGTTCACTATGGAGGACACATCGAATAAAACTGTTACAAAGGACCTAATAAACATAACTTAACTCGAAAATGTCGATATTATTATTTCTTTAAGTGGTTGAAAATGGGATTTGACAGAAATACCATATATATTACCGTTTTTTTCCTGCCGCATCCTGTATACTGTTTGATGGTTGAATTGATACGCGGGAAAATTTCCAACCGATTGATGTAAATATCTCGAAAATCTATTGAGTATTTATGAAGTTATTAGCGTTTAATTTGTAACGATATTTCGTGACGGTCGCTCATTTTTAGATTTTCAATTGACACCCTACCCTTGCCGTAAGACGTAGTCTACGTCAAAAATGTGGTTACCCATTCCAATTTCCATATAATTATCAAGCTTGGTGTGCCCTGTCAGATTCATAGTAACTAAGTTCAAATTTTAGGAGGCTTATAAGGACCTATACGGAAAATTCAAAATTCACTACTTCAAAATTAGCCTCAATTTAGTATGCAGCGATACACCTCATATTACATAAGGTATTATGGGAGAAGTGGGAGACTGACAGTTTTGGAGGTGCCAAATTGTTATGTTAAAAATCTTACAAAGGAGGGAAGGGTTAGACATCTGGAAAAATGTCTGACATAATATGTATAATGTCCCCTCATGTTCGTCAATCCTATCCATTGTTCTTAATATTTTCGTCTTTCGATAGAATACAATAATCAAAACGAACAAACCGTTTCAATTCACGTCAACATTTTATCTACTGGCCCAAGTTCACTGTAAGAAATCCCGAAAGAGACTTCGACCGAAAATATAGTTTTATGCTGACAATACTATTTACAAACAAGTTACTCAGACTTAACAAGCAGTTGTGCTCTAAGTGCAGACTCCTCTATTGCAGTAACTGTTATGATGTGGAAGATTACAAAGTATGGAGACAAAAAATACTTACACAGCGAATATTTTCTAGGATCCCTGAGCCTTGTTGTTGTTTGGGGCAAGTGGGAGCAAAAACGTAAAATTTGATTCAATTATTTATGCCATCACGCGATACTGCGGTGCAAAGGGTGACGGTGCGGAGGAGAGCATGGTTCGCTGATGGTTTTCTCTACGAGATACTTTTCGCTAGTCCTCCCGTCAGAACCAACGGCAACGAAACTGAACAGAGCACCGATGACGACGACGACGACTACGACGAAGACGACGACTGGTGAAGTGATATAAATTTCCCGTCAAGTGCATACTCCTGCTTTACAAATTCTGTTTTATATTGTAAACATAAGGCACCTCTTATGCTTTCCTTCTGTGAAATTTTTGTCGTACAGTCCTAGGGTATGCTCTTCAGAATCCATCTGGCTTTTTCTCCTTGCTGTGGCTGGCGAAGAGAAATTCTGCACATCGGAAGAGTGGTACTTCAATTTGACGCTGGATCTACCACAAATGTGGACAAGTCAGTTTTTTCTTGTTTACACATTTCTTTGTAGTAACACACGTGCGAATCTTTTGCGGAGTTGGATGTACAGTGACTCGATTTGAAAGAAACAGAAAGATTTTAAATAACCTTCAACAATATGTAGGATTACTCAAGGAAAGCGGTTTTTTTTGTCAAATTCTCGAAAAACCGTTTCAAACTGGCCGTTATCAAGTAAAGAAACAATCGAAGATCAAATAAATTGCCTTATTTTAATTTTTTTAGCGCACAAGATCAACCGTTATTCCTAAGGTTTCATATCATCAATGTAATTAAAGACAAGAATAATATTACACTTTAGCGCCAAAGTGATTACCAATAAGCAGGAGTATATGCAGTAAATTAACCCCTCAATCTGCATTTTAGATGCTACAAGCATTATATTAGCATTATATCAGCATCTTGAATGCTATCTGTTGTAAAGTTGGATGTCAAATTCTATTATAATGCATGTAGCCTGTAATAAGCATTTCGAATGCAAAATAGCATTGATGAAGCATTATCATAGCATTGCAGTAAAGCAGCCGTATATTGAACCAAAAGTGGCATTTATGTTGCATTTAAGGAACTGCTTATTGATTACCTTGGTAATTCACTGTAAATTGGGCGTGAACCAATAAGTCACATAAATTTCAGTGTCCTATGAACGACACATGCGAGTAGCCTTTGGGAAATGTAAATAAGCCTAGAGAGACGAAATAATCAATTTAAATAAACACACATTTTGTCGAGTAACGTCTGTTTATGTTTCGGTGTACTTAATTTCACATTAAGTATATCTTTATGTTCCATGACGTAAATTAAATTTTAGTTTCATGCCGTGTAAAATTTATGATTTCAAAGTGTGTTATCGGAGCTGAAGAAAACCGCTTATGATTGAGTATAATTTAACTAAGTTGTGTAAAAAATGAACACGGTTATCGAAATAAACCCACAGTAGGGTTTACTTTTACTCAATGAAGGCAACATATAACCAAGATAAGGACGGTCGAGCAAGGTCCTGGTAAAATGGTTATATTAAGGTTTTGAAATTATTATGAAGCAACAACTTAAAACGTGCATGATTTCTTTTCAAATTTTATTTTAACCTAAGTAACAATGAGAGACTCTTATAGTTTCCTCATTTTATCTTATGTGTTTTTGTTTCATTATTATCGAGAAAGTTTTACTTAGTTTACTTTTTTTTTCCATAAATAACCGTGACATGTATTTATATCTGAATAATTTTTGTGATCCATTAATTTGCTGCATATATCCTTTTGAGCTGCATGTTGAAATTTAACGTGCATACGCTTTCAAAGTGAGAAAACTGCATAAAAGTCACTTTTTATTTTAGACCTTTTATTAACGACACCATGCAAACTTTATTGGCCGACGGTCTTGACAAATTTAATTTTTATTTACTTTAGATTAGAAAAAAATGTTTTCTGTTATTGTTTAAAAAGTCTTTTTGGGTTGATAAATGACTTATGCATAGCGCAAGCACATCGTACGGTTTAAGTTATTTTTAAAAGTTGTCCTCTTAGTTTATAGTGATTTTCAAAAGGATATTGTTCTACTTATAGTTTTATTAACAGATATATGAAATGTATGTACAGAACTGCTGATAGAATTCCAAAAGACATAATGCGATACTTAGGTGGTTGTCTGTCTATAAATCCCTAAATAAACGCAACATCCGTTCTACGTTGTTGATTCCAGAGTTTTCATTTTGTTCTTTCATATATAAATCCTCATATTCTTGATGATTCGCATTTGCTGCTTTTTACTGTGTTATTTGATTATTACTTTAGTTTTACTTCAGGGATACAAAACCAAAAGACAACTGGTACTACCAGATACTCTTTGTGAACTCTTGGGCAGCTTTGCTAGCTGCAGAAGAATTGCTAATTGATAAAATTCCGGAAATAAAATTATGTTCAGGATAACTCTGAAAAGGTTAAGACGCATTTAAAAGAAAAGTTGAAAATGTTTATGAAGAACCAAACAGTAAAGTGAAGTGTAAATATTAATTTCAATTTTCAATAGATTCATCGATTTTTTTGTTTTCTAAGTGCATGTCATTTTCACAAACATTCTGAAATAAAACTCTGCGAAATTCTAGAAGAACCTTGTAGAACTTGTTATAGATATAGATTATACGTAGTTTTAGATATAGAAATTGTTATTGATCAGGACATCAATTGTTTACGGCCACAACAACATTTTATTTAAATTTTCAATACAAACAAGCGAAGCATTCAAACAACTGTTCATTTCGAACTGCTAACTATTTGACGAATCCAATAACAAAGTGTTCTCTAGCAATCTATTCTTACTGTGACATAACTGGCTTTTATCAATTCAACTAATTAGAAGTTGGTTCAGAATCTTCCTAGCGATGACCAACATTTATGAACGTACATTAATTGGCATAATAAGGTTCATCCGTGGTCTGACAGAGATGCAATACTCTACAAACCAGTTGTACCTGTCAGTTCGTTCTCGAGAACCATTTTCACCGGGCTGTTGTCTGACATCCTTACGACATGCCCAGCCAATCGTAGTCGAGCTTTCATTTTTGACCGCGTAGAGGACTACCAGTCGAATCAAAGTTGAATGTCAACGTTGTGGTCTGGTGAACTCTATTCAATTGGAGGATCCTTCGGAGTCCAAGGTAGGCATGGTTCCCAGCCATAAGTACTCTTTGACTCTCTTTACTGGTTTCGCCGTCTGCGGTCAATGATGAGCCCTGATACTCAAATTCATCTAGCGCTTCATAATCACCTTGATACTCGGGGAGGGGAAAGATTATTAGTTACTGTATACCGAGTACACTTCAGCATCTCTGAATTGCCACGAAGAGAATAGTTGTATTAGTTAGAAAGGATTCGTTTCAGACCAGATCAGATTTGCTGCGTTATGTGATCTGATCATTGAAAGGGCTGTAGATTGGTTTTTTATTGTAAATCTCAAAGGGATACAAACAAGCAAAGTGGCAAGGGCCTGAGATTTAATTCCCGACCTTCTACGCATTAAGTAGGTAAATACATCCTGTAGTTAGAGTTATATCTAAATTTGAAACAGTTGATTAAGATGTTAATCCTTCTTTCTGTAAAATTCTCAAACTTTCTGTGGTATTCCCGCCATCAGGTTCCGTACGGTATCCTCAGATACACCTGCCGTGACGATTCTCCACCTTCTCTTGAAATCATCGGCACCATTTGCTTTCTTCTTAGTTTCGAAGAGTTTTCGCCATACAAGAGCCCAGTACTTCTCTATTGGGCGAATTTCTGAGCATTTTGGTGAATTAACTGTTTTGATTTTGATGAATTAAGCATTTTGGTGAATTAACTGTTTGCGGTAGAGACGAAACTTTTAGATTTTCGACCACAACTACATATGGCCTGCCAAATCAAATAATTCTTCGGAAATTTGGACACCTTCTTTGTCCGGAAATGCTCGGCAACGGCGTTCCTTTACATTGCGGTATAAAGGGTCAGACCCGGAAGCTGTTTAAAGTATTCGAGTACGTATGTTTCGTCGTCCATAATGATACATGAAAATGTTTGCAAAAAATTGGTGAAAAGCTTATTAGCACGACTCTTTGCTGTGAAATTTTACTTGTCATCACGGTTGGGCACTTTTTTCACTTTGTACGCCTTCAGCTTCACTTTTTATACGTATGATTTGCGAGCCACATTTCACACAGATAGGAATTTTTCTCAATAATGGCTACCACCTTCTTGTCCATTAGTCGGGAACATACTTTTCGATTCCAACCTTCGAGCGCTGGTCAAATGATTTGCAAACACAAAACACAAACACAAAAGTACTTTTTGGTAATTTTAGTTTCTTGGCAAGACCGCGTACCGAAAAAATCGGATTTAGCTGCCGATCGTACAAAATGCGTTTGCGCATTTCCACTTGATTCGACGCCATTTTACTGAATATAACAAGAATGTTAACATGTTGTACCGCTAAATAAAGTGAAGAGTTTTAGCTGTCATTAAAGTGAAACGTTTCAGCGATCCGTGAAATAATTCAAAATCTACACTGAAAGAAAAGTGTCCGAAATTTAACGTGGACAGGCTTTAACAAAGTGTTGCGGTAGGCCTTACGACAATCGGTGCTATAACCGAAAAGATCAACAGAGATGCTGCTGAGTTGACGGATCGCTTGACACACGACTGCTCCAATGCAAACGTAGATATGTCAAAGCCATAGACAGAACAAAGAATGATGGCATTGAATATTGTGGCGCTTATTAAAAACTATTGTGTTAAAAACTAAGATATTTTTTCTTCTTCTTTATTTTACGTCGGCCTATTTCCTCACATGGTGACAATCACCGACGCCAGGAAGACGACTCCACCACCTGGACCCTACCTAACGACTCACGAATATGAGCCGGGACCAACAGCTTTACTTCCCTTCCGAAGGAAGACGTGACCAGATTTTTTCGCCTCAGAAAAACCACCGACGTCGACTGGGATTGAACCCAGACCCACTGGGGTGCCAAATAGCAGTCACGCTTACCACTACACCACCGACGCCGGCTAAACTAAGATATTACGCATAGCATTATACGAAAAACTAAATATTCTAATAGGATGAAAGTATTGATAGTAAGTTTTCCTAGCAAACATTTAAAATTGTGTCAATTGATGAAAATTAACTTCAGTTCATTTACAGGTTATGCATTATTTATCCTATTTATTGAATATTTGAATAATTTAAACAGCATTGGCTACCTTAACTTCCCTTAAAAATACTAAACTGTAAGTAAACATAAACCCTATTGTTGGATTACGACTAAGACTATAAAAAAAATACTTAAAATAGGTACACTAGGTTGAACACGAAACGGTAACAAAGACATAGAAATCATAGCCTTAAACCACGGAATTGTGAGTAATTAAACATAACCTATTAACGTTATAACTGAACAACATTTATATCTTAGTTTTAAAGCCTTTTTGCCAATAAATTTGTAACTCGCTACAAAAAACTGTGACCCGTTTTTCTGCGCCTTGTGTCGTGCCAACACAAAGGCAAATTCTTGTTGCTGGGAAAAACCGGATAATAGACAGTTGCTCGCGAGTTAAAGCACGATGAATTCCTAGACGCCAGTTAAATCAGTTCAAATCAATCTACTTAAATGACGCGATAGTTAATATTTCGTTAACTATTTATCACGTAACCAGGTGTAAACACTAGATTTTCAGTTAAGACACTCCGCCACGTTGTGTTTGTGTTCCAGTGTGTCGGAAGGTGTTTCTGTGTTTCAACTTATCTGTCAATATTATAATCGAAAATTTATGCTCATTGGCAACCATGGACCTTTCTGAAATTTAATACACGCACGCTTTTACATCGTCTTAATCACATCAGTGCAAGCGAAAGGGAAACAAAACAGTGAGAAAACAAACAATCGATTAGTGAAAGTGTTGCCAGAAATTAATTTATCTCTCATTTGGTGGCGCGTGTGTTTGAAATTTGGCGGATTGTGGTGGATTGTGTTTTTGAGGGTGTTAACACATAGTGGCCGAGTGACTTACCCCCTGGGTTTAGAAACTGCAGTTACAAATGAACGTTCTCTTGTGTCGTCTGCTTGGTGGAGAATGACAGCTAAACAAAACAGTAGTTCTATTCTATACATTTCGATTGAAGTAGCTTTATATTTACACAATCTGGTAAATTGGCAAGATAATGAATTGGAAAACGAGTGCACTGTGATATATTATTTTTGCAACATGTACTAATGTATGAACCAATGGAAAAAGACGTATTTTCCAATGTTAATCAATGCTTCGGTTTTGTGCACGGTTTTAAATTTAATATTGAAGCACGCAATGCCTCACATTGGTATATTTTTACCATGCAAACGTTTTGATGTAATTTTGATTATTTTGCTGATTGAAATAGACGTTATACTCGCAGCATATGTATCTGCCAAGTTGATCGATTTGCAAACATCTCATACGATGAAGCTCAGATACCCATGAATCCCGTTTGGTATTACCCCAAAAATGGCCATGCAATTATTGATAGACTGTGCAAAAGATTTTCAGAGCGTAGCTTGTAGGCAGCGCTCAGTTGCTTGATTCCGAAATAGTTATTAAATTAAAAATCAATGCAGTTTGTCACCCTTTTTTTGGTTCATGTTACACATGATATCTTACATCAACATCTCTTGTAAAAACTCTATTTCTCATATCTTGGTAACTACTTATTGCATCATCACAGTATTATAGAAGCTCATTTGGAAGTTGATCCACACTTGCAGCTTGATGTTTTTCTACCGACCAATTTTCTCGTAGAATTCCAGTAGGGTAGTAATCGCAAACCGGTTTTCTTCTGCGCATACACGGTGTTCAATAAGTTCATACACGCTTTCAAAATATGTTAAAAAAAATTAGAATATTAATTTTTTCTGGGTTCATTTATTGAAAGCAATGATAGTTTATAGGGAACGTTCACAACGTTCCCCCTTTTGTACTTCTTCACTACGTTCAAACGTTTCTCGAACGCATCGCAAGCGGCACTCACGGACTGCATGGGCATGTCGTCCTAGATTTTGAGAGTTACTGTCTTGAACTGGTGCTGACCTTGGACTAACCTTGGACTGTCCTTGAACTTCAGCTTTGACATCATATACCAACCAAACAGTTTTGTCTAGAAAGTCGGTTAAATTATCCCGACACCAGGCTTGGACTACATTTACCGTGTGGGCTGGTGCACCGTCCTGCAGGAACACGTAGTGTTCTTCTCAGTATAGGCTTCGGAGACGGGTGGCAACAACCTTCTCCTAAACTTCAGTTTTGTAGTACGCCACGTTGATTTTGACAGTTTTTTTTTTTCAATAAACACCAAGGGGATCTTACCACGTTTGCATACTGCCACACAAACCATCACTGACGCAGCACTTTGGAACCAAGGGATGTTTATATTCAGGAATGCTGTTCTTCGTTGGCGCCCACACTCGGTCATTTTGCACATTGTGTGGCTGCTGCAACACGAACAGTTTCTGGTCCGAATAAACGAATTCCTGACCAGCGTGCCGAGAGAGGATCATCTTGGCCCGATCCAACCGTTTTTAGCTGGAAGCCTCCGAAACGCCATGGATCTTACGTTTTTTTTTGTAAGGTTTTTTTTTGCCGAATTCGCTCCTTCACGAACTAGGCTCTAACGGTCATTGGTCGGGGCGTCTCCTGGTATCGTCTGATGGACGTATTGACAAAGTTACGCTTGATCCCATGCGATTTCAGCAGCCGGATTATATCGCCGGGTCGCTCACCGTTCAAAAGACACCTAATTACGGTGCCCCGATATACTGTCATCGCACGTAGCAGACGAACAACAACTGACAGAATATCAACACCACGCACATCCGTTAGCGTATATATGAAGCTAAAACTGACACCAATAGTGATACAGAATGATGAAAATTTATATTTGTACTTATTAAACACCGTTGTAACGCCCTTTGGCGAATCATCCTCCATCAACGTAGATAAACCCAGCGATCTGCAAGAAGATTGCGGAAACGTCAAATTAACACAATAGCTATATAAACTAAGGACCTAATGCATTATTCAGCTTGAATTTTCAGATTCGCCCATTTAACAAAATTCTCCGGAAATGTCGAAAACATTACGGTTTCGTCGCATAACCGATATTTTTCGTGACCACCTCGATGCATGGCCTTCCTCCATGCACTTCCAAAGTCTTGTCAACTCTTTTGTCCACTGATTTTGGTGGCCGTGAAAAGGGCCGATTTGTGTCCAGGGAAACAGCCACTGCCGCTACCTCCCTTCATTGGGAAGCTGGTTTACTTGGTAACGGCTTTGGTTCGCTCGGTTTGGCTAGCTCTCCCTGCAGCAGCAGTTAAACGGCGCACCACCGGCGGACCGGTTCTGCTTCTTGCATTGGCATTCTGGGCTTACTCAACCTTCTTCGATGCTGTTGCTGGTGGAGCTACTCGGTTTTGTGATTTTAGGAACCATCGTTACGCTATGAATGGCGCAACATGCATGAACTCAGATCGAACTCAGATTCCCGGCTGAAACATGATGAAACACTGTGGTCAGACTAAGAATGATGGCGATATGAGTATTGCAACACACCCAAACCGGCTAGTCTATAACTCTGTCGTCCGTGTCGGGAAACAACCGTTCAGATGCACGTGATTGGTTGGTACTTGTTTTGACAGCGCTTCACATTTAATAATTTTTGAATAGTAAAATGTTTAAAATCAATTGTTTTCAATACTGGAATCGAAAAGTAGATATTCCTATCGATTGAGCAAAAATTATGAAAATCGATCATGGAATTACTGAGTTATTAACACTCAAACTCCAACCATATTTCGTCACGCTCCAACTTTTCACACTCGCATCGTGTACCCCAGTATTGAAAACACAAATGTAGTCCTATGTAAAAAAAAAAATATATCGTTGATTAAAACATGGCCGATTCGATTTTCTGTTCGTTGGTCAGGTAATTTCCATTTGATTCTGAGCGCATTCCACCCAGCACTACAAAGCTGGTCCCCAGTACGCAGATCTGGTAGAAAGTAGCCACTCGAAGTCTAATTTCTCATACATTCTGTCCTATCCAGTATATCTTACAGTACTTTGATTTTAACAGGATGGGCACATACCAACATAGTTAGAGTATCCCAGGAAACGTTACCAGATTTTGGCTTAGATTACCATTCTGGGTGAAAATCAATAATGCAACAAACAATTAGAAAATATCTGACTATTGTCCATGAGCATATACCAGTTTTGCAGCAATTTTGATTAAAGTGCAAAAACACTTCATGAAACAAAAGTTACTGGCAATATCGTGCATAATAGCATTCCCATCCTGCATGTATTGGCTAGATGGAAACACCGAAATAAAATAAAATGGTAAATCCAAAATCGCTTTCGGAGAAAGGGAAAATCGATGTTTCGCTTCATGGTTTCCCAACTTCCCAGTGTGCCAGACATTTATTTGATTTGATTAAATATATCCCTCTGGCTTTTCGATTTGTTTCACCTGGTATTTGGATGTTGCTTCTGAGATGCAGCACACCGTTACGTAAGGTAGACTTTTCTCGATTTTGACCTCCACGTCAGACGAGTGTAGTCGGATAAGAAAAGAAAAAGTGAAAGTGGCCCTCCCAGCCTCCAGAGTACACCAACATATTTGCAGGAGCAATTTAGAAAGGATTTCGATAAATGATCACACGAAAATGCCAATTTAGAGGAAATGTTTTTCCTTTTCCCTTTAGTACTGCTATCGGACGACCAAAACAGGATTAAGTCAGCTAAAAGCAAATGCTTTCATTCTACCCGACAGGTGTGTGTTTGTGTAGCATTCATCGACTGCTAATGCAAAAGAAAGTGAATACAGTGATTCTCCTACCCCTTGAGTTGAGAGTCAGAAATAGAGTGTATGCCGCACTCGCCCTGTTTGAAGTGTGCCAAGAGTCTTCAATTTTGAAGCTCACTTGGAGAATCAAAAGGATTGCAGTTCGTTACTTTGTGAGTAGAGAAGGATTAAAAAAAATCCGCTTAATTTGAAAGCGGGTTGAAGTTAGAGCCAAGGTGTGCTGACAAATGAAAGAGAACTTCTACAGCTACGATAGAAGAATGTTGCACAGTTAGGCGTGGTTATGCAGAAACATATGAGAATGTGATTGACTTTTAATTCAAGCTAGATCTTAGATGTTTTACGGATGACGTCAATCAAATTGAATTGTGAAATTACACTATTGGTTTTATCAAGTTTATTGATAGTCGCGATTAAAAAGAGAAATTTTGCCAAAACAATTCCGTGTATTCAATCCCCCTGAAAAAATCCTGTTTGATTCAAAAGACATCTGACTAGCTCAACGTTAATATCAAAAAAAAATCCGTTCGGCAAATAAGTTTCTCGTTACAGACACGTGCCTTAGCTAACAATGTATTTTGCTATCACAGAATCTCATCTCCAACTGATATCCAACTGTCTCAAAGGAGAAGTCGCCAATATTTGCACTCTTCCACATCCAATATCCAGATGTCACACCCGTGTTTAGCGATATTGGCCCTTCGCACCCCCTGGCTGTGCCACCACGAAACAAATTGCTGCACCAACATTCTTGTGAGTCTGGCAGGGGTGGAAAAGTGTCAACCTGAAAGTTCCTTGACAGCTCTACTTCCTTATTATTTGACCCCACTCACTGTTCTGTCTTGTCTAGCATTTTGGGACCATTCAGAAACCAACATTCAAAACTATTAAAGAGACATTTAATTCCCTATTCTTCATGCTACTGCCGTATAAAAGAAGGTCGTTCTAAGCCAGATTCAGCCTACAGCTTTACCTGGTTGGAACGCGATGAAGGTAAACATCAAACCTAACGGTTTAATGGACCATGATGTAGAAATAGCCAGCTGAAAGAAGCTCATAATTAATGACGACTGGTCGATCCATTTGAAGGGGGAGCATTACTTAAGCAAGGTAATTTATTCGACAGCATCTTTTTCCACGTTTTCCGCACATAAATTATTCCTATCGTTGGATAACGAGACCGTAACGACGTCGATGGTGTATGGGGCTGTCTGCGGTAAGATTCCTTGTGGAATTTGGTAGGAGTCGTCTCCAGGTACGAACTTCAAACGAACTCATCAGCAGAATGCTTTCGAAGTGTGCAGCAGTTTTATCAGTATTAATTATCTAATCAAACCAAGTGAATCAATTCAATCGTTGGATGGGCAAAGTAAGCAAAATGGATGAGCTGACTAGGGCTGATATAAAGCTGTTCGATTGAGCAAATCATTACACTTAAGTAAACTTATACGATGGATGAAAAGGATGTTGTATTACAGCAGAGGAATAATTGAGTGACTGATTTACGATGCCAGAATAAAACTTCTTCAGTTACTCTCGTGGCTGCAGAGCACTGCTTGTATAGTCATATGTTTTGTAGATGATTCAGTTTAAAGTGAGCGAACTTAAGTAGAGTCAAAAGTAGTCGTGATTTTCAGCCATAATGCATATTTTAATTGCTGCGCTTGCATCGTTATCGGTGGTCATAAATGATCGTAGATACACAGTTTCATCTACCACCTCGACTCCATCACTGAACTCGGAATAGGAGGCTAATACTCTCCTCTCGTGAACCTCTTCCTTTCATGGGTTTTGTTTTTGGCGCATTAATGACAAATTCAATCCTGCTAGCCATAAGTCTTTCAAAGAAGTTGATCCAACTTCCTGAAAATAGTATCACTCGCATTTATTTCTGCTCTTTAAATCATATCTTCCAAAGCAATGTTAAAAAGCAAACACGAAAGCCCATCACATTACCGTCACCTTCTTCGAGATTCGAAGGTTCTTGAAATTGTCTTTGTTAGTTTTTCTGGAAATCGTTGTTCTCAATTACGATCGATAATTATATCTCAAATTACACGTTAGCCTAACAAACAATTGTTAGATAGGGTCTGAAATTCATCTTCCATGACAATATAAATTATTGATTCAAATTTATTTCACATTATAATGACGAATTTTATTAATGAAATTTAAATTGAAAACTAAATTTTTCTTTGAAATCAAACGATCCACAGAGAAACATTGTAACGAAAATTTTAATTGAAGCAAATAATAAGTGATGAGTTTGTTGCAAAATATTATCAAGTGGAACTGAAATATATAATAAAAAAAAGTAGATTATTGGCAAGAACTTAGCTTATTACGACTAATAAGTAAACGTATCATGTGTAAATATGTGTAAATAAAAAAATTGTAAATAGTATTATTAAGTCTAAATTAAATTCCTTGCATCCATTGATGCAATAAGTAAAGATTTTACTTTCAGCCAAATTTTCTAACACAAGGTAAGCAATCAATTTACCACCACAAAATATACTAAGTGTTCATAAAAAAATATACAACGGGGAAAAGGGAGGGACCATTGGGGCACCCAAGTGAAGCGATTTGGATGAGGAGCATGGGAATGCCTCCTCCCTATTGTTAACATTTCGCAAAACGAGGATGGGCTCCTCGACCACATCTATTGGGTTTGCTCTGTCAATCGAGGGCTCGATTCTAGTGCAGTGAGTGTGTACTTGCTTTTGGAAGGTAGGATATTCCCCCCCCCCCCCCCCCCCCCTCTATTCCAGGGTTCCGCGTAAGTGTCACTGCTTACGGGCCCACCCAAACGTTTTTTTGCCCTCATACAGCACCTTGATGATGAGTTGTTTGGTATTAATACCATATGCCTAATAACAAATTAATTACTATCCTAATCTCTAGGTTCAGAGTAAGATCATTTCAATAACAAGGTAAGATAATTATACAGTCATACCTCGATATAACGTAACTCAATTTTTATTTTCGTTACGTTATATCGAAGTTACGTTATATCGAAGCAAAATTTTTTTTCCACAATTTTTTTTTTAACCTCTTTTTTTCTATAAAAGGAATAACGTAAAATCAATGTTATTCACCCAGCAGGGTGTTCCAGCCCTTCTTACCTTCGTTTTTCCAATTTTTTTAAAATTAAATTTTTTTTTATTGTTTATTGATCCTTTCATTTTTTTAAAATATTTGTTTTCTTATGTTTTTTTTTATCTTAGAACATTACTTTTAGCAGTATTCTTTTAATGATGTATAAATTAAAATGCACCAAAATTTGATTACAGCTTATTCCATACTACCCAGGGTGTAATTCATTCCGCCACCATGTGTTAACACCCTCAAAAACACAATCCGACACACTTCAAACTCACTCCTCACCACATGGAAGATACATTTATTTCTGGCACCACTTACGCGAATTGATTATTTGTTTTTGCACTGTTTGTTTCCGTCTCGCTTGCACTGATGTGATTCAGATGATGTTTTAATGTGGGTGAATTAAAAGTCTAAAGGGTCCATGGTTCCAGTAAGGATACATTTTCGATTGTAGTTATGACACCTTCCGACACCCTGAATCACAAACACAACGTGGCAGAGTGACTAATCTCCTGATATTACCTTTCTTTATACATAAAACTAGAACTCAAATTTACAACAATTCACAAACCAGTACAAAATAGCAAAACAATATTCCTACACTGAAGCCTTCTTACTGCTGTTTGTAAATTACGATGTCCATGACATTAGTACGTATCTGGCGCAGCGAGAATTGTGTAGTCAGTGGCCAATTGTTCTCTTCCGCGTATCTGATTACCAGATCGAACCCATTTAAGTCTGCTTCATCCAACACGTTTACATATTCGTCATCATCTCCAAAACTCGCAGATTGTGATGCTTCTTCCTGCGTTGACATTGACTGCATTGTGTCGTCACCGGCATAGGAATGTCTTCGGCAGCATCTTTGTGAAGAACACTTGCGATGATCTCATCATCGTCCAGCTTTTCGAATGTGGCATCCTCCTCGTCGATTTGTTCGGTCTGTGCTATCTTCTCACCAATGCTTCTCGGCGTGTCTCTTATGACGGACAGCGGTACATCATCCTCATCCTCGATTTCACGGGCATTGTAAAGCATGTTCGAAGATTTGCGAATCGAGTCAGCTGGAACTACCTCCCTCGCTTGAGCAATCCAAAAAGATGACGTCCTTTATGTTGTTCTTCTTCACGCACTCGTCATACTCTCCTCCACGAATTTGAATTTCCTGCATCATCAGATTCCTTAAGCGCATCTTAATCATCTGAGTGATATTCTGGTCCATCGGTTGAAGAATGGCGGTGGTGTTTGCAGGGAGAAAGATGGTAAAAATTGATCCATCGACAGTTTTTAGCTCATCTGCATTGTAATGAGCCGTGCAATTGTCCAATACAAGGGCGGCTCTTAGAGGAAGTCCTTTTGACTTGAGGTAGGCGGTCACTTTCAGGACGGATTCCAAAAAAAAAAACACTCCTTAAAGAGCTCCTTTACCATCGTCCAAGCGTTCTTGGATACCCTGTAGTATACAGGCAACTCCTTAAGATTTTTGAGTGCTCGAGGTCTGTGAGACTTTCCAATCAACATTAACGGTAATTTGAGCGACCTATACATGGTTCATCAAGGCATGAACGTGATCCGATCTTTTTTGATTTGGTGTCTCTCTCAACATATGTTTATATTGAAGATTTCTTAAAAAAGAGCCCACTTTCGTCAGCATTGAAGCTTTTTTGCAAATACCAGATGTAGAGAGCTTTGTCAACCTGTAGGTATCGAGGATTCTTGAAACGCTTTCGTTTTGATATAAATTAAAAACAAAACATGTTAAATTGTTTTCACGGAATATCATGTATGTGTCTTAAACATGTCCTTTGCATATTTCACGGCGTAGATGGTAGAGGCAGACCGAACTTTGTACTTCTTCATTATTTCATTCATCGAAACACCATTTCCAAGATTTTGAATAATTTTTATTTTATCCGCATTAGTAAACCAACACGGTTATGTTTTTTGTCTTGTTTACGCGACACACGATCCATTTTTCAAAAAACCTCCGACTTAGTAGAATTATGAGTTGTGCAATACTAAAAATGTTTTAACAGCTAGCTTCCTACTACATACACAAAAACAAACAATCCACAGAAAACATATACAAACCATGTTGAAGCATTGCACGCAACATCGCAAGCAACTTTACTTTGAATCTTCCCAGATAGCGGAGCTTAGCGCAATTGAATCAGCCCTTTTCCTACTTCAATCGGACTTCCCGTCCTAGTACAATCGTACTTCAAATGCACTTCAGATGTTACAACCGATGGACTTGAAATGTCAAAATAGCTAGCCTTTCATTTTAAATTTTGGCAATAGGTTGAAAGACACTTAAAGTCCATCTTTGAACTAGGATTGTACAAAGACTGTTCAGTTCAAATGGACTGGATCAAATGGATTTGTTGAAATATAAGACAAACAAATACATAAGACAAAAGACATCCACTTCGCGGCGTTTTTTTATCACTTCGTTCAGATCGAGAACCTGGAATTCCGCAAGCGACAAAATTCGGCTTCTGCGCCCATTTCGTTAGATGTCATTGGTGCGGTTGCGTCAAACGCGGAACCAGTTGAAAACAAAACATTAAAATTAAAAAAAGAAGACAAAAGCTGACAACTCAGCAAATGACACTTGATCGATTTTCAAGTCGTGAAGGAGAACGAAGCCTGTGTTGCTGCAATCTTTTATGTTTTCAGTTTTAAACCTGGGTCAGGTCCAATGAGGTCTATACAGGTGGCGAAGGGCATGGTGTTTGTCGGTATTAGTAACGAAAAATGAGTAAACAGTCCATGATTTCTGGTAGTGACGTAAAACTCCAAAAACAAGCGAATGATAACAAAGCAAGTTTAGTTTTTGTCCGCATCCTTTTAGTGCACAAAAAGGCATTTTTCAGCCGAAACCTTTTAAAAACTACACCAATTACCGAAAATAAACATTCCACCTTGTGATTTGCTGCTGTTGTAAATTGATGTTTTTGGAGATCTACGTCACTCATGTTTACAAAAAAAAGGCTGTGCATCATCTCACGAACACAGTGACAGTATTTTGCATTACACTAATACAACTTAACCACTTCTTCTCCACCTGTATAGACCTCATTGGGTCAGGTCTGACTCTGACTCGCCATTACGGAACGAAAATGGATCCAGAGTCGAGTCAGTATGATGGTATTAGTGCAATCGTGTGAGCAGATTTGTGAGAAATTTGTGTTTCATTTGTAGAAGGGACCCCCAGATGAGGGAAGGGTTTTGATCCGTCATAGGGAAGATGAGGGAAGGGTTTTGATCCGTCATCCGTCAAAAACTCCTGCATTCAAATTTTCACGCCGATTGGTTGAGTAGTTTCCAAGCCTGTAAGGGCCGGACATACAGACAGAAATTTATTTTTGTATTTATAGATACGTAGATAAATCACGTTTATAATTGAAACTGCCAAAAATAAGAGCAAAAAAAAGTTACGTTATATCGAGGTAAAAGTTACGTTATATCGAGTTACGTTGTATCGAGGTTACGTTATATCGAGGTTACGTTATATCGAGGTATGACTGTAATAATTTCTCTGAATTTTGCATATATTTATAAAATACCATATGTTGGTATGAAAGGATGGACCATCAGAGTACCCGATTGAAGCGAATTGAAACGAAAAAGCAGGACTGCCAACTTCCCGTTGTTAACATTTCGTGAATAAGGCAAGGGCTCGGTTTTGACGTGATTTCTGCGAACTTGTTGCTGGAAGGAGATTCTCTATGCTATATTAACTCTATTGCTTTCAGTCTCCTGAGCTGGTTCGTCATGCCAGAAAGACGACCTATACCCTACAAATGGAACACATTAAACATGGGTTGGAACCACTGGCTTTACTTCTCTTCCGAAGGAAGACGTGATCAGAGATTTTTCGTCTCAGATAATCCCAACGGCGCCGAGACCGACTGGGGAGGGTTGAAATCACGCTTATCACTACATCACCGGGGCCGCCAATGCCTTAAATATCAATGGTACCTGCTAATCATTTGATTGAGCTTAATTATAAGACACTATCGACATACATGATTAACCTTTTTTGTTCCATACACTGAACCAAGAAATGTAGCTATAACCATAATAACCATACCTATGACTATTTTTCTAAAAGAACCTTTCCTCGATTATCTTCTGACTGATTCGCCCTCCTTATAAAGAATACGCAATTTTTTTTTCCAAAGACCACGGAGAATTGCATAGGAAAACCATATGATTGATGTTTAAATTCAACCGTTCAATATGATTTTTATGTAGGTTGTGCTCCCTCATGCATCCAGAAATGAATTATGATAGTATTTGATTAAAAATGTCATATGGCATATTATTTATTTATAAATGCATTTACGCAAATCAAAATAAGACTTAACAAGTCGTAAATTCCTCCCAACCGTTGGTTTGATTGGTTACTGGTAGAAAAAAAACTCGTGCATTAGTTTATTGTGGCACCGCAGCTAAGTATTGCAAAAACGTCAGCAATAAGCACAATCCAGAATGTGTCGAAAGTGAAAGCTACCCAGGTAACCAATAAGCATTAGTATATGTAGCAAATCATCATTAAATCTGCATTTCAGATGCTACAAGCATTATATTAGCATTATATCAGCATCTTGAATGCTATCTGTTGGAAAGTTGGATTTCAAATGCTATTTAAATGTTTGTAGCTTGTAATAAGCATTTCGAATGAAAAAAAAGCATTGAAGAAGCATTATCATAGCATTGCAGTAAAGCAGCCATATATTGGGCCAAAAGCGGCATTTATTTTGCATTTAAGGTGACTTAAATACTTGATAGGCTGCCGTAAGGACTCTTTGGAACTGCTTATTGGTTACGTGAGTAGTTCAAAGTCAGTTAAATTTAAAATGGTTAAAATATTGACCGCAAAAAAGAATAAAAATACACATTTCTGATTCTTAGTTTAATATTTATTTCTTTTAGAAATGATTCCTCCTTGACAATTGCTTTCTGCTAAATATCTTTAGCTCTTTGACTATTACTGACTACTCTCTGCATATCAAACATGTTGTAGTCATTATTTTCACTAGAAAAAAAGCAAAAAAAAAAACACTGCCTTCGCAGGTTGGTGAATGTGGTCAGCAGTCACATTTCTTTCCCTTTAATCATCTTTACTGATGTTAACCTTCTATTACTATACAACTCAACTTATGCTAGAAGGCCAAATTGCCACAGTCCTCCTTTATAAACTAGAGAGAGCCAAGTATCTAACTAACGCAAGGTTCATGGGTCTTCAAGATGATAGGTCGTGCATAAGAATGGTCCTGAAAATGGCGGATTTGAAATTATCCGCATTTGAATTAAAATCTTCTCTGTCTATTGACGAAGCAGGTTATTACAGCCGTTGTACGTTGTGCTTTACCAAAAGATGGCTACCAACAAGATCACACACAAAAGGCTGGCAATCGACTGCCTAGTACACCACTGCATAATTAATGGCTGCCTAGCAACTGTTGCCACCGCCAGCTGCCAAATCCAACGTTGACGCCTTGCCGCTCCGTACTGCTGAATGAAACTAGTGCACTCTCCAGGGTACATGCCATCGTCAGCTGCCAATCAATACTGGCCCGGTGCTCCGCACAGCTCCAGTTCTGCAACACGAATGAGAAAATTTCGCAGGTGTACCCGTTTTGTATCGTTCACTGCTGCATGTGAGACCTCCCTTGTTCACATTTGAAATCTGTGATAGGAAAGTACTGTGCATTTAGTAAATTTAGCCTGCAAAACAATATTAAAAGACATCACCTTTTATTTTCGTTATTTACAATAGTTTAACATTGTTGACGGATAATTTTTGATAGTTGTATTGATACGCGGGAAAACTTCCAACCGATTGATGTAACAATCTTGTAAATCTATAGAGCATTTAGGAAGTTATAAGCGTTTAGTTTGTAACAATATTTCGTGACGGTCGCTTATTTTTAGATTTTCAATTGACCCTACCCTTGCGTTAAGAGTTTTTTTTAAAAGAAAAAAAAATATAATTTGGGGGGTGTAAAAAGTATTCTTTTTTTTTTCTTTTTTTCCCCTTTTTTTTTCTGTGGGTGTCCTTTTTTTTGTTTTTTAAAAAAAATTGCTTTTAAACCACATCTTTTTTTCTTTTTTTCCTTTAGAGAATTTTTGAATAAAAAAAGTAACGATCAGGAAATTTGAATAGTTTTGTATATAATTTATTGAATCTAGGAGAATTTGAATTTTAATTCCATAAGGTAGGCAGTAGGAAAACACTTGCGTTCTGCTGAAATCTTTCCTTAGGCGGGCCCATTTAAATCATGGATAAAGAAGGAAAGAGGCAGCTGTTCAACGAAAGTATTATTGTATGTCCAGTTTCACTATAGGACACGAAGGGTCCCGGGAAAAGGCAAGCTTCCGGTCTGTCCGAGTTGGCTTTCCTTAATCTGAGGATTCACGGTCTCGTTGATTCTGTCCGTGACAACCCAACGAAGTTGAAGTTTGCGCGTTTGCCCGTAATAGTTTTGTCTTGTCTAAAAACTAGGGTAAATGAAGTGTGCGGAAAGGAAAGTGTGTGCGATTAGGAGATAAAGTTAAATAGTACAGTCGTTTCAATTCCCAATCCGCAGCAATTCTACACATACCCAGAGACGCAGGCATTTCTTCCCGTCGGACGGATTTTCCCGACCACAGGCAACCGGCCGGAAACTAACCGATTCACTAAAGTCATCGGTCCGAGGAGACACGAGGGAATCTCCAGTGGACAGATTTCACACGCTGGTTCGTCAGCATACCAGCACGCCATAGCGGTTAGCATCACCTCCATTCGCCGATTCATCCCAGATCGCCATTGATCGTTGATCGAGAGCATCGAACCCGTTGGCAGGTCATCGACGTTGAGCATCGACCGTAAGCAGTCAACAGCTGGTGAGTCAAGCCCTTCTTTTACTTTGGAGTGTGGCGTCCGGTGAGGGCGCCACGGAGTGATTTTTTGCCAGTCATGCGCTACTAGTGCCGAGTTCCGTGCCACGCTTTCCGGACTCGTGAAGAAACGGTGGTTTGGACGCCGCCTAAATTGAAGTTTGTCGCAGGAGCACAGACTCGTAAGGAGCTGCGTTGCCGGGAATGTAACGTCACACATATTTGAAAACACAAGCACATGAGCACACCAGTTGAGTTAGGGAGAGAAATTAATCGCACACAGTAAGAGCGAGGGACGAACAAACACTACCATAAAAATTATGGAAGATACAATACCACAATAAATGTATTCTGTTAGCGCTTAAAACCACATATTTCATAACTTCGCGTCCTCGTTGTAGTTTGGTGAGTCCGTTCTCTCGTGTACGAGTTCAAATGTTGGGGAGAGAAAGTCCGCTTCAAGATTGGTGCCACGTCTAGTAGCAGGAAACGAGACGGCCGATGATGATTATGTCTGTGAGATTTGAGGTATAAGTGGCTCTCACCGCGGTCTCTGAGTGACTATTGTGAATGTGGTGGCATACAACAATAGGGTTTCCCGTTTGAACGTTATATGTTGCAAGCCAACTGGTCTGAATCGAAATTATTTTTTTAAATGGACTCGCCCTTAGGAGAGTCTCAACCGGGCAAAATAACATTGGGCGTGTGGTCTCCCCTGTGGAGTGGTGCTTAAGCCACACGTTTTGAGACGGATCGTCCGGGTTGGCTACAAGAAACTTCAAACAGACGATAAAGATAAAGATTATTGCTATTATCCACCCCAAGGCGGCAAGCATAATCATTCTAGGAAGCGTGATCCAGCACAGATACCACTTCAACTCATGGGTAAAATAATAACTCAAAGTTTGTCTTATAAATACCTAGGGGTCTGGTTCGATTCTAAATGCACCTGGGGAAAGCACATAAAGTATAGTTATTATCGTTGTAAAAATGAAAAAGAACTCGGCTCCGTTATGCCTATGGCACTTGAGCCTTATAAATAAACAATTAAGTTAAAAAAAATAAAATATGATTCATTGGCCCTTTGATAATGAAAACAATAATTCACTCTGTACAGGTTTTGTTCCTTTGGTTTGTGTTTGGATGAGCCATTGAAAAAAGTACAACCGAATGTCATACATTTCCATCGAAAATTTTACCAATTACAACATTTTTACTAAGTTATCTAGGCAACAGGCCATAGTCTCGAAGTTTTCGCTTGCCCTGTGTAGCCATTTCTTTCGAATTCCACCTGTTTTTTGAATAACCGAAAACTTCATACGCTAGTGGTGACTGCCGTCGAACTGACATTTTTCTTCGCAATCATTCACTACCGTAAACGGCAAAGGGATCTTGGACGAAATGGAAATGTGAAAAAATCAGAAAGGAGCAGCGTGAAGAGAGAGCGTGAATGAATTTTGCTTCCTATTCGTTCTGCTGTGCAGGTGTAGGCATGATGGCGAGAAGTAGTATGGACTAATGAATAGTGTGCGGGGTACGGCACAAAACGGAGGTAATGAAATTGAATGAGCGTTTGTGTTGACTGCGCCTGAAAAAAAGGATTGTCAGAAGCCATGGATCTAGCCTTTATCCTGTATGGGTCCTTCCAGGTCGACAACATTGGATATTAAATGTAGCTAAATCGAGAAGTTGTAGAGTCTTATGAGAAAATTTCATATAGATAAAAAAAAATGGAGATTATCCATATAATTCATCAATGAGAGTTATCCTACAAATAAAATTCTACAATAACATATAAAAATGTAAAGGATGTATCTATGATCAATAAAACGAAAAAAAAAACGAATTACCCGTATCAGTTACTTTACCTGACTACCAACAACTGTTCTGATAGGGTGTTGCAATTGATTTATAAGAAGTTCAATAAGTACCTTAAACTTTAAAAATTTAAAATGTTGCCAGTTTCGGTTACATTAATATTTTCCTGAAATTCATAATGAAGCTTTAAACGATGCTCATCGGAAATCTTGAAAAGGATTGAACTTTGTACATACCACCACTCAAAAATTACCGAACAAATCGAATCATGTCGCTTGTGCTTTTAGCAACGGAAAATATTCAAAACCGTCCATCCTTTAGGCGTGCTCAAAATGTGCTTCCCTCAAAGCTAGATCATTTCCTCCCTCTTTCATCTTCAGTCATTTTTCTTTTTGCAATAGATAATGCTGCGAAGCTCACCTGTGTGCTTACTGCCTCATCGGGAAACTCTCGATATTCTCTTCACATTGTTCTTTTTCCCTCCCCCAAAACTCCGGCACGAACAGCAGCAACAACATCGTGCGTGATTCCAGATGAAAAAACTCTCCCACGTGTATGATGAAAAATCACTTCAAAGACAGTGAAAAATTTGCTCCATTTTCCGGGATCTGGCACGATAAGAAAACGATATGATGTATTGAAAGGGAAATTTGTGTTCATGCTTCCCGGGAACGATTTTCTCTTCGGTCGGAGGTGCTACTGAAGATGCAGACGGCAGTCACAAAAAAAAAAGGAAAATTGCTATGTGTTTCCCCCATTTGCCGATGGGATCGATCAGGGGTTGTCCGTATACCACGTGGATATAAAGTTGGTTTTGGATTCTTTTGGATCGGTACGAAATTTTTAAAACATAGATTTAAGCATGTTAGCGGTATCATGGACACACACCGAGGAACTCACCACCCGAAACCTACCACGTATTTATTGGACAGACTTTTACCAATATGAGAGGTTCCTATGACAGAGCTAGTACAGTTTCGTATTGATAAAATATGGTTTGGATCAGCAGATGAAGCAAGGGCAGGAAGGGGAGTTTCCTTTTAATGAGCTGTCGGAAATGTCAAAAAGGTGGTAGGGGCTTACCGAGGCTGAGTAAAAGAGGAGCAGACAAGCATTTCTATTGTTTGATAAATTTCCTCAATCTGAAGCAAAGCCGTTTTTTCATCCAACATGAGGAAGTTCTTGGCTTCGTTACCGTAGTTTCCCGAAGTATACTGTGACATCAGGACTTGGTGCCACCGTGAATGCAAAAAGCACCTTTTCATTCATTCTTTCATCAATAATACTTTGCTTAGATGAAGGAAATGCCGTCTTGAAATTGGAAATCTTACTTTTTGTTTTCCGATATTGTCTTCTGAGGCAATCAGATTGAATAGGCGATGGAATCCGCGATTCCTATAGGTTTGTGAATGCTGCAATTTGATAATGAAAGTAAAATTGTGCTTGATTCCTTTATGAACCTTACGAACAAAACATAATCTAATAGTTTGAATAGTTGACATTGTTTGACTATTTATGAATGTGAAACCACTTCTCGACACATGAGTTGAGTATACAGATACATCCACTCCAAGTAAACATAGCCCAAAACCAATAACCGTCTAGGTCAAGCACTTCTTCCATCACAGGAAAAAAGGAGAAACGGATGCTGACCAAGAGCAAATATTGATCCGAAACCCACAGGTGCCATTACATGCTGTTAATAATAAATCTCGCTTCATTTCGCTTGGTCCACGGCTTTCTCGTCCCTAGTCCCCAAACCCAGAAGAAAAGGAAATCGACAACATCGCACGTCCGCAGTACGTGCCAGCCGGGGTCAAACGCCTATCGAAAAGTCGTTACAAACAATGTTAGTCATTTCCCATCCTACGCACTCACCCACACTCATATCAACCTCACGCATCGCTAGTTCGATCGAGCGTCCCAACTGTTCACCTCATTTCTCGTATATCCACTTACTCCGAGCGGCATACCGTACGGTGGTTTTCGTGTTTTAACCGCTCAAAGTGTCGGAAAAGTGCGATATGTTTTATGTTTCCTTTCCATTTGGCATCATCTTTCCTGTCCGTCTAGGACTTTATTGATTTCTCCAGTGTGATAAAGCAAAAGATGCCAAAGGCTTTGGACTTCGCACCCGAAAAGAATGGTCGAAAGATTTATTGGACCAAAATCACATAATCAACGTTAATGGTTCAGCTTTCGCTTGGTCGCTGAGCTTCTGTGCTAGATTTACGCTAATTCCGGGAACTTACCACAGCTACCTCTAATGCACAGAAGCCGTAAATAAATTCCACACATTGGATCTTTTCATGGACGACTTGTTAGCTGGCCAGAATGCTACACACAATTGCTGACTGCTGATAAGGAAGAAAGAGAGATTGCAAAAGGCCACATTTCAACCAAGCTGGGATGGTCGTTTTGTGGCTGTATGCGATTGATTGCGAATATCCACTCGATTAGACGCACAAGCATGTGCCAAATAAATGAATTATATTGGCAAGAGGAATCATTACATTAATGCTCCGATGCAACATCCATAGATCAAGACGAGGAAATCTTGAAATCTTTCCATAATCGAAATATTTATTACATTATAGCTATGCACAATTTGTTTTGGAATGGGACTGGATTTGGATTGGATTTGATTGGATTTGGATTGGATTTGGATTGGATTTGGATTGGATTTGGATTGGATTTGGATTGGATTTGGATTGGATTTGGATTGGATTTGGATTGGATTTGGATTGGATTTGGATTGGATTTGGATTGGATTTGGATTGGATTTGGATTGGATTTGGATTGGATTTGGATTGGATTTGGATTGGATTTGGATTGGATTTGGATTGATTTGGATTGGATTTGGATTGGATTTGGATTGGATTTGGATTGGATTTGGATTGGATTTGGATTGTGATTTGGATTGGATTTGGATTGGATTTGGATTGGATTTGGATTGGATTTGGATTGGATTTGGATTGGATTTGGATTGGTTTGGATTGGATTTGGATTTGGATTGGATTTGGATTGGATTTGGATTGGATTTGATTGGATTTGATTGGATTGGATTTGGATTGGATTTGGATTTGGATTGGATTTGGATTGGATTTGGATTGGATTTGGATTGGATTGGATTTGGATTGGATTTGGATTGGATTTGGATTTGGATTGGATTTGGATTGGATTTGGATTGGATTTGGATTGGATTTGGATTGGATTTGGATTGGATTTGGATTGGATTTGGATTGGATTTGGATTGGATTTGGATTGGATTTGGATTGGATTTGGATTGGATTTGGATTGGATTTGGATTGGATTTGGATTGGATTTGGATTGGATTTGGATTGGATTTGGATTGGATTTGGATTGGATTTGGATTGGATTTGGATTGGATTTGGATTGGATTTGGATTGGATTTTGGATTGGATTTGATTGGATTTGGATTGGATTTGGATTGGATTTGGATTGGATTTGGATTGGATTTGGATTGGATTTGGATTGGATTTGGATTGGATTTGGATTTGGATTGGGATTTGGATTGGATTTTTGGATTGGATTTGGATTGGATTTGGATTGGATTTGATTGGATTTGGATTGGATTTGGATTGGATTTGGATTGGATTTGGATTGGATTTGGATTGGATTTGGATTGGATTTGGATTGGATTTGGATTGGATTTGGATTGGATTTGGATTGGATTTGGATTGGATTTGGATTGGATTTGGATTGGATTTGGATTGGATTTGGATTGGATTTGGATTGGATTTGGATTGGATTTGGATTGGATTTGGATTGGATTTGGATTGGATTGGATTAGATTTGGATTGGATTTGGATTGGATTTGGATTGGATTTGGATTGGATTTGGATTGGATTGGGGTTGGATACACGCTCATCCGGATTTACCCAAAATTGCGTAAAGGTAACCCAAAATCATAAAAATTGGAACAACTCAAAATTGGGTAACTGGCTTGAAACCCAAATTTGGGTAAACCTACGATCTATTTGATTTTGAGTTAGCTCTACCGATTCTTATAAAATATAGTTTTTATGGAAATTGGGTAAAATATTGAAATAAAAAATACCCCAGGCTGCTATATTTAGGATTTTTCTTTTTTATTCTTTTGAGAGAAAGTTTGTCAACTCTGTAGTTTCAATATTTTATTTGTGGTTTGGTTATACATGAATAAAAAGTTCACATGTGATTGAAATTGCTTAAAAATCTAATTATTGGAAGAATTGGATATTGTACTAATATCGGGCCGGTGTTGGAAAATCACGTTCATCCTTTCATTCATTTTTAAATTCTTTCATAAATACACACATGCACACATACAAACATATAGCGAGCAAGTTGACCAGATAGTACCCCAATCCCTGCATGGCACCCACCAGCGAAATCAACGAAGGGTAGCTCTCCTCCAGCAGTTGATCCTCGTAAACACTCATCGTGGTGGCCAGAACCCAGTGCTGATGCGCATTCTTCACGCATTCCGAGAATTCCTTGGCCGTCAGTCCGATCAGCTCAAACATTCGCTGCTGGAAGTGGTTGGTTAGCTTTTGCTGATCGAACAAATCGAATTTCGTGAATAGATTTTTTTTTTGATAGTTATTGGAAAATAGAAAAAAAATATAATACCTTTCAATTCGCGGTACGTTTCCGTATCCACTGCCGCTGCAATCTGCTCCATTAGCTGAATGGTCCTTTATTAAATTAGTTTTTATTAAATTTTACACCTAACTTTGGAAAAATGGCGACTGACGCTGCCGGGTATTCACTATAGTCTAACAGTTTAATTATGGATTGAACCAGATTTATGAAGAACCGAGTAGGATTTACCCAATTTCATAAATCGCCTTACCCATGGTTTGACGTTTCAGCCTGTTTTATGAAAATGGGTACAAGTTACTCAATTTTGGATAAATTCGAATGAGCGTGTAGGATTTAAATTTGTTTTGTTAGGGATTTGGGGTTTTGTAATCAACTTTATACCTGATTTGCATCAGCGAAACTTGTATAGAACTAGCTAAAATAGACCAACTTTGCGTTCCCCGCACCGGTGTTGTATTTCTTGTTGTTGAACCCGCAAACACCTGTCATCCTGTCGATCATTCAACATCAGAGATCAGAAGTTTTTTATTCAGAGATCGCAGATTTTTCACACACATTTTGCCATTGATTGCTTTGACCAAATAATTTTTAATGCCAGTAGTGCGTCGTTAGCTGACGACAAGGAATACTTGTTCTTTCGTTTGGCTGAAGGTGAGTGCGAGGGTGAGTGTGTGAATGCATGCATTTCATTAAAACGATATTAGATAATGCTGATTTGTAGTTAGGCAGCGGATAAACAAGAGTCGAGACGGAGAGGGTCACGTCCTGGATGACGCCCCAACTTCGACAGTGATTTCCGTTCCGGTCATCAGAAGCTGTTCCAGGACTACTTTAACGACACGCAAACCTACAACGAGAAGCACTTTCTGCGTTTCCGCGTGCATAGAGAGGTGTTCTTGGACATTATGCGCCAGCTAGTCAACTAGAGGCTTCTCCAAAATGTACCTGTATGAGCTATTTGCAAGCGCTTATCATGACCAATATATCAATAAACCGATTGTTTACTTTGAAGACTTCATTACTTTTCATTTCAGAGCAATCGAAATACTATTCGCAATCTCGGAACCTCCGCATTTTGATCTAGTCAGCATTTTCCGGAAAATGCAGTGGCTGTAAAAAAAAACTAAGACAAGCATTCATTATTTAGGAATGGAACGAAAAGGTAATTCACTAGCACCGGGAGCAACTTGAGGTAATTATCAGCATCCGAGGCGAACAACACAACTTTTTGTCCGCCGCCAGTATCACACGCAGCAAACACGGTTACTTTTCGGCTCACAAATATACCTAAGAATATACTCAATAAAATTGAGTTATTGTTTAGTAAAAGCTGAAATTTTACACAATAATTGGTATTATCAAGTAGCGTGTAGTGTTTTGGAACGGTATTTTTCTTGTTACAAAATGCTGCAAGAATAGATCAAAACATATACCAGTTTTAAAATTATACAAAATAGATCCAGTATAAAACAAAATTTACAACACCGGTGCAGCGATGTTTTTGCGTTTGGTCTAAAAAAATAAATCCAATCCACGATTTGGATCACCGTTGAAGATGCCCTTATGATGTTGTTGTTTTATGTTTTTTATTATAACAATGAGCACGGTTTAAAATCGAAAGACTATATCGAAAATAAACACACCTTTTCTTATATCATGCAACAAGAAAATAAAAACAACTGTATCATTTAATTCAAATCTTGCTCGCTTAGTTTGAACAAAAAATTAATTAGAGCAACTTTATTTCCAGATTCTGGATTTCACTCCTTTCATTAGATTTGGACAGTAGCTTTATTGCATTTTCTGAAAGCCGCAGACCAATTCTTTGCGCTTGGAGATTGCCCAGTAGCGTTCAATTGGACGAAGCTGTGCAAAATTGGGAGGATT